>JANBPY010000303.1:0-12164 GCA_027577015.1 Dispira parvispora
TTGCTAGCCCAGTATCCCTCGAAATGGCTACATACAATGATGGGATGGATGGATGGATGGATGAACCACGGCCTGTGATCAACCGATACGTAAAACAATTACTCCAATTGCTATCACCCAAGCACCTTTCCCCGGAATTTGATATACCTCTCACAGCGCTAGCTCATCCATCCATCCGCTCACCTATTATCATGTATTACATTTTTGAAGGAGTAACCATGCCCACGTAAGCGTGGTTGACTATTAACCACAACACCTGTAAATTTCATCGATGACTAACCTAGTGACTTGTTTTTTTTCCCTTTTGCTATATACCGTTTCACCCACGAACCGTATTCTCCTTGGCAATATTCTACCTTTGTACCCACCAAGAGTGCCAACATGCGTGACATTTACAAAGACGAAATCATCACCATCCCCGCTGGTGTCACCTTGTCCGTCAAGGCTCGCGTGGTGAAGGTGACTGGACCTCGGGGTTCCCTGACCAAGAGTTTCCGTCACATTGGTGTTGAATTCCAACGCCCCGGCAAGGACAAGCTCAAGATCATCGTCTGGGGTGGTAACCGCAAGCATGTCGCCTGCATTCGTACCGTGAGCTCCCACATTCAGAACCTGATCACCGGGGTCACCAAGGGTTTCCTGTACAAGATGCGCTACGTGTACGCTCATTTCCCCATCAACGTTAATATCACTGGTGACGGCAAAACTGTTGAAATCCGTAACTTTTTGGGAGAAAAGGTCGTTCGCCGTATCACGCTGTTGGATGGTGTCAGCTGCGAAATTTCCACTGCCCAGAAGGACGAACTTATCCTGAGCGGTAACGACGTTGAGAACGTTTCCCAATCTGCCGCCAGCATCCAGCAATCCACTCTGGTCAAGAACAAGGATATCCGTAAGTTCTTGGACGGTATCTACGTCTCCGAAAAGACCAACATCGAACAGGCCGAATAAAATGTCAGCCAGTTCCAATAAATTCTCAAGTCATTTCCCGTTGAAATTTTTTGTGATGTGTGGAGGACACCATAGTATGATTCTGTGGTAGCCTTTGGCTGTGACTGGTGTGATAAAATATTCATACAATATGCAACAGCTCAATAAAGATTAATGGTGGGCAACCTGTAGTATGTATTTTGCGCTGAGGAAGGGTCCTTCTTTGGTGACACAAATGCCTGAAATTACTTTTAGATTAGGGCTCCATTCAAACATGAGGTTTATAGAGGATGTAAGCCATATGCAAAAGACTGGGCAAGTTTTTCCCGTGTAAAAAGTAGACTGTTGTGTGACTCTCACTGGTATAGAAGGCTTATTAAGTTGCGCAGATAATCAAGTTGAGGCTGGCCAGTAATCATCCATAAAGTCGGCGGACTTGATTTCGAAATACTGCACCTGCAATGACTCTGGAAAGTATGGTTTTGTATGTTACAGCTAAGCAGGTCGTATATGAAACCAAAGTAAAAACTAGGAACCTTGGTCCCCAATTCGCTGTAAGTTAGAATGGATGTGCCACTTGTGTCCACTCCTTTTAAACCATGCCTTGATTGTTAATAACCCCGAAAACCTGACAAACTCAACTCCACAATGATACTAATGGTTGGCATATTGCGAGAAACTATTAGAGAGTTGACATAATTCATACTGATGCTATATTAAATATACCTTCTTTTTCACCACGTTACCAACGATGTCCAGTTACTATCGCTGTAGTGTCTCATCACCATAACCCATCTAACTCCATTTTTACCCAAAGTCATCTCATCGTCGCCAACATCCACCACCCCTTCTACTGATTCACTTGCCACCATAGTAGCTCCAACCAAAAATGCAACTGACACCCATGGCTATCATGTACAATAACAAGGCATTCCCCAGCCAGTAGCTCCCCATGAATGTATGTAATGTTACAGCTCTCCCATCATCAATCATTGCATAAGTTTTCCTCCAGCACTATCCTCCACCTTACAAAGTCAAATATATCCTTTAATGAAAACGACTTGAAATTTATTGGAGCTCGCTGAAATTTGCTTATCCCTAGGAGAAAAATTTAAGATCTGGGCTTCTCCTTCTTTTCCTTGTACAGGGCCAGAAGAGACACACCGGACACCTTGACGACCTTGAAACGGACACCTGGAATATCACCAACGGCACGACCCTTACGACCGAAACCGGAGATCAAAACTTCGTCCTGTAGTTTTCGTAAACATGGAATATCAATTCGCGAAACAGTAGCCAGTACGACAATGTACAAGAGTATTAAATCAAACCAGTTAGCATCTACGATCACATACAGACTCAACATTTCAGGAGATGGCCAATTCTTCCGATGGGACAGCAAGAAAACAATATATTGTAACCAATTCTACTTACGTTTTCGTCGACATAGTTCAAACAACCATCGTTGGGCACGAAAGCGGTAATCTTCTTGCCGTTCTTGATGAGCTGGACACGCACGCATTTACGGATAGCAGAGTTGGGCTGTTTGGCTTCGACACCAATCTTTTCCAAAATGATTCCCTTGGCGTGAGAAGCACCACCGAAAGGGGAGGATTTGAAGGCGGTACCCAAGGCACGCTTCTTGTATTGTTGATCGGCCCAACGGTTTTCACGGCGGTTCACACGCAGCTTACGCGCGGCGTTAATACCTCTCGGTTTACCTTTACCTATTTTGATAAGGAATCACACCAATGCAAAAAAAGGAGAAATTCAGAACACATGTATAAAAAGTTAGTTGCTATGTTGCGAACGATGACAGATGGACACATGAAAAAAACGACGATTGCTAGCGAATGAATGTAGCGATTCCTTCCTCTCTAGGAATCTGTTTCATAAGGTGGGTAAGAATTTGAGGAAGCGTAAAACTCCCACATTATCATCGTTCTGACCAGTACGCACTGGATATAGGGGGAGAGATGGATGGATATCCCAAAAACATCTGATGTACATAGGTTTCGCTAGGAATATCCTGCGTTGTACGATTCGGAATCTTTCGTAGTAAGCAACATCTGTAGCAGCCGTGCTAAATGATGGACATGGGTTATACATCCATCCATCCATCCCTACGTCAACGTCTTTGGCTACCAGGAGCCCATCGGTGTCGTGTTATCCAATCTGCGCTGTCGTGGTTGGAGATGCTGCTGTCAACAGCTGTAGATACGTACCCATGGTGTCAAAATGCGATTTATCTTAAAAGGAAACTGCTTGAAGAAACAGTGTCGTAAAAACGTCAATCAGGGAGAAAAGGAGGAACCTGGTGGCGAGCCCTATAATGAACTAGTTTATACAAGCCGAGTTGGTTGTGGGCCAATGCAAGTCACGTGCAGAATCTTTTCTTGGTAGCTCTGTTTACAGAAAGTGTTTTCCGCTGCATATGAACGACTAGAGTTTTTTTTCTGTTTCCTGTGGTGGATAGCGTGGCTCTCCAACCCACGCACTACAGATTCGTTGACTGCGGAGTCAAAACCTAGCCATAAAATTATTGCTCGTAAACTTCCGCAGTGCCAGGCCAGTGGAGTGGGCTATACAGGTAATTTTTTTGAACCTGTACAGAGCGATTTAGTGAATGGAAGTGCTAGCCACACTTTTACCGTTTAAATTTTGTGTGTGACCCAGGGGTATCCGGCGGAATTATCTTTATCCTGTTGAAGAACAAGCTAGCCATGCTGTAGCGAATTGTCCACGTTTAACCGTAGCAACAAGGATACTGTCGTGAATTCATGTGTAGATATTTGTGTCTTTATTCTTTTTTCAGCCGCTATTTTCATTGTTGTACTGCCCCCCTTGTCCGCTGGTCCATCGACATTTGCTTAAGAAAGACCAGAAGGGTTCCCATTCGTGAATCCACTGCTATCAATATACGCACCTGTCAGCCCATTCCTTCCTGCCGTGGGTTGCGTCACACTTGACGAACCGTTATGGTACAACGCTGGCGTGATGATTGCCCAAGTCGAACACAGGCACGACGTTGCTACCCAATTGCAAGTGCACCGTTGTTTATTCGTACGTGACTTATGGGCCGCCGCCGCTCAGCAGACCTCGGTGACTATCCAGGCCCTTGAGGCGGATACTCTTGAGGTGGTGGACTTTTGGTTTTCTCTGACTCGTAACCCATTCGTGGGGGGTCGGCCCGATCGTCCACTGGAACCCGACACAGAACAAACACGTACCCTGTCCTTTCTCCGGGTCAGGTAAGCCCTTGTAATGATCCGACGCATATAGTGGCTAGTCCATCGTATTGTTGTTAAAATTCTACAAGTTGTAGTATTGTGGAATAATCGTGTATCATTTTTCTAACCGTACTGCTGTAATAACATACTTTGCTTTTGGGATATCGGGTTGGTTTATCATTTTATATGCAATGGTACTGTGGCTCATTAAACAGAGTGACCGGTATATTAGTTGGCAGTGAACCCGAAGTTCAGCCCACCCCTTCCAACGAGAGTCGGTCACAACGCTGTGGGTTAGGAAAGATGTATTATATCGACGACAGCACCGGAATAGTGGGGTTCCGTTTCCCTCCACCTAGTACATCGGTGCAGCAGTACTACGTCGCCCGATTAGAGGCTCAACTGGATCAGAGTTTGGGTAGCACCGTAGAGGTATTAGGAAAAGTTGCAGAATTACCTGAACCTGGGTCAGGGAGCGGTCCCACAAGGTATATCGATTGTCTTGGGTGCGACATCAAGACTGATGTAATGCACGATTTATACTGGACGCTGAAC
Organism: Dispira parvispora; assembly: GCA_027577015.1. Taxonomy (NCBI): domain Eukaryota; kingdom Fungi; phylum Kickxellomycota; class Dimargaritomycetes; order Dimargaritales; family Dimargaritaceae; genus Dispira; species Dispira parvispora. Next base: position 4,716 of record JANBPY010000303.1, read on the forward strand.
GTCATAAAGATGTACCGCAACCAGTACTTTCCGGACGAGTTTCGCCGTATCGACCCATCGGATAACGCGATGGCCACGCCTCCGCCTCAGTCTATTGACTCTACCCATATGAGTTACCACGTCACCCCTCTAAGCAATCGGCAGCCCAGTTTCCGGGCGATTAGCCAGGTTACACCGCATTGCCTGATACGACCTGGCGTGTCCAAGGAAAATTCTACCTCTACAAACTCTCACCCACTATCAAAATCACCAACGGCTCCGCCACCCGATCAAAGTACGGGTATTATCGACTTGGTAAAAAGCAACGAGATGGAGGATGATCCCTTCGATGATCTGGACGTGGACGACTTGGACTCGATCGAACGGATGGCCAACATGACACAAGCAGGTAAGTGAATTTGTGTTGGACTACTTTTGTCATTCAGCAAGGGAAATAGAAAATGCCTCCTGGTGATTGATTTGGTTGTTTCTCGGGAAACCCCCCTGATTTTATTTATTCGGCCATAACCACTCCATCCCGAAATTAGCAATCATTACTAACCATCGAGCTGTAGGATTGACTACATAATACAAATGCATGTGTTTCGTACATGATACGCTATAGCAACTGTGGGGGACAAACTCACAAGTTCTGACGTTGAGTCCTTTATTCGGGCCAAAGGCGCAGGTGCTGATATGGGCCAAATTCGCAATGCATTCCCACAAGCCAACCCGCAGGATTTACAAAACCTGGTTACTGACCTGCTCGAGTTGGGTGTCATTTACGAGTCCGGCGAAAGATATTTTCCCCTGTGAGAACTATTATAATAATGTGGCTTCCGAATTTTATAGCTGGCACTACTAATCTAGATGTCATTTGCTAGGCGTCGCAAAACAAAATGGGCAGCTTTGTAAGTGAATATCCCCTTTCGGTTGGTATGATTGCCCTATACTTCGTTTATAATCCACCAGACTTCTGAGCAATAGTGCTGTGCTACACTATGTCAAAAAACATAAAAATATAATGAAAATTTGTAGGGCTAAGGTGCAAAGTCTAGCATTTTTCATAAAAAAAGAAGAAGCGAAACAACGAAATTTTTATCGCTGGCTTTTCCATTCCGTACTTGGAGCACTACCCACTTGAACTTAATCGATCTTCTATGCATTTCAGAGTATTCTAAGGTACTTGAGCAAGTTTCTGTAATGGGAACCTGCCGTAGTGCTCCACCAGATGTTTGTTCTGCGCTTCCTTTATACTGGGGTACCCTTGAATCATACTTTCCACAAGTGCGAATAAAGTTGCTTCAAGCGCTACCAATATCAACCACATCCCATGAAATGAGCCTGGTTTGCACCTCCTGCCTGACATTGCCACATTTCGACTCGTGTTGGTTCAGGCTACTAACACCAGTCAATATTTCATTATCCTTCAAGTATCCCTGCGAATCATCATCATCAATGCTGGGAACATTCAGCGACCAAGGCACTGCTATTACTTACCATGAAGCTGGTGCAACGATAAAATCCTATTCTAGTTCAACGTCAACCACTCCAACGCAACTATGGTTGATATAGAAATGCGATCAGAAAACATAGCCGGGGTTTTCAGAATTAGAAACCGCATGCTTCCTAATGAACTGCTTGGTTTACCACCAGTAAACAGCTGCTTATCCGTTATATCCACTTTGTGTTCGTGTCAGGCAACATTATTTATTTGGCATCATGATAGCTATCTTCTACGGTGATACTCACTGGTCTCTCTGGATAGTCGCGACTTCATTGAAATATAACAGTTGCTCTGTCACACAGTGGTTATTAGGACTCTCCAATAACTGAGAACAGAAAGGGTCAAGGACCGCAGCCATTGCTTTTAAGGGACTCATTTTTTTTCCACAAAAGTGGATCAACACACAGGTGTTCTGCGAAAGCCTTGCGATACCCCTTGCGTTTTGAGCTGATTTATTTCATAGATACGTTTTTTTTTCTTTCTTTCGGTTAATACATTTGTCTTCTTTCATTCTTACTGCCTTGCCTTACTATTGCTCATGCCAGGCCCATGGCCAACGACAAGCCCCCCGTGCGTTTCAAAGTTTGTCCGGTGACAATAAATTCAACCAACTCGTTGGATGCCGACACCAAACCCTACCACAACGTGGCCTACCTCCACCCACTTCTTTGGAAGCAGTGGGGCCTAACAGAGCTTCACCCTTGGGGACAAGTGTTTTATGTTTGCGATTCACCTTCGCTGCATTGGCGTACAGCGTACTGTCGTTTGACACCCGAACCGCAATCTTCCTCTGCGATAACCCATTTACGGCTCGGGGTCGCTCTTTCCCGGGCTGCGACACCTATTGAACTACGGGGCCTCCCTGCACCAAGTGATAACTTCACCGCATACCTGGAATGTTTAACCAGTCAGCAATGTTCCCCGGTGGTTCAAGTGAAGGTGGAGATCAAGCCACCCACTACTCGGTCGGGCTTAAAAGTACTAGCCAAATGGGGTGGGGTTCAAGATAATACTCTCCCCCAGTTAGAATTCACCGTGTTAAAATCCATTTTGCGAGGAATATTGGTGGACAGCACTGGCGTGGAAACCTGGCACAAAGGAGAGGGTCCCCTGCATTTTAAGGTAGGTTTTATCGAGCTGATATATCTCATGTTGGCTTCAGCGGAAGCTATTACTTGGAAATTAGGAACCAATGACGCTTACCATATTGCTGGTCGAACTCCATAGCAGTCGACGAAATGTTATGCCTGACTAGTGGACAGGTCGGGTATGTATAAAAATAAGTATACGAAACTAACTATGTCCGCTTTTATTCCTTCCGATCTCTATCATGGAACAGTGTTCTATTCCCGACGGCACAACATGGACGACAGGGTGTATCGGCTTGGGTACCGAGGTTCACATAATCCAATCTGACCTTTCCCTTCCACTGCTTGACTCCGGCAAAACAGATTTCACTACTGCCCCAGACTCAATGCCAACTCAACCACTGTCTGATGGCGAGGAGCTACCCGGTTTAGAAATGGCGTATAAAAATCTCCGCGATTTACTTGTTTATCCTTTACGCCACGCTTCTTTGTTTTCCGACCTTGGCATCCAGTGCCCTAAAGGACTGCTACTGCACGGGCCCCCGGGGGTTGGCAAAACGTGGCTGGTGACCAATCTGGCTCGGGAGTGTAACGCCACCCTAAAAGTCATTAATGGTCCCGAAGTATTTGGAGCGTTCATCGGTGAAAGTGAACAAAGGCTACGAGAGATTTTCCAAGAAGCCCAGGGTTCGGCCACTGAATCGGCACGGCCGTGCGTTTTATTCATTGACGAGATAGACGCATTGGCCCCAAACCGGGATGATGCCCACGCCCACGAATCACGTGTAATCGCCCAGTTACTCACATTGATGGATGGCTTAACTTCGCGTGGGCGACTAGTGGTGATCGCCGCGACCAACCGACCCAATGCCATCGACCCTGCCTTACGACGCCCGGGGCGTTTCGACCGGGAGGTGGCCATCGGGGTTCCCAATCAACCAGCAAGGCACAGCATCCTACAATACTACACGAGAAGTTTTCCCTTGGCGAGAGACGTTGACCTGGACTACTTGGCCCAGATTACCAATGGTTACGTGGGCGCCGATTTGGCGGCGCTTTGTCGTGAAGCTGGAGCCACGGTGATCCGGCGGGCAATGGATACGCTAAGGGATTATTCAACTTCAAACGATAGGCAGGACATGATTCCTGTTTCCATGGACGATTTTCGCTTAGCCATGAAAAAAGTGGGACCTTCGATGCAACGAGGACTGGAAGTACAAGTGACACCCACTACGTGGGACGACATTGGTGGTCTCACAAATGTCAAAACCCAACTTCAGCAGGCCGTTACCTGGCCAGCCCTTTACCCCGACACTTTCCGGAGGCTCGGGCTGCGTCCCCCAACTGGGATACTCCTCTACGGCCCTCCGGGTTGCAGTAAGACCACCTTGGTCAAGGCGATCGCTTCGCAGATGCGTTCGAGCTTCTTTTCCCTGAACGGTGCCGCTCTGTATTCACCCTATGTCGGGGACTCGGAAAAGGTAGTGCGAGACATTTTTCAACGGGCTCGAGCGGGAGCTCCGTCCGTTCTCTTTTTCGACGAGATTGATACCATTGTGGGCAAGCGGCAACTTGGCCATGCGTCCGGTAACTCGGGTCATGGCGGGGATGTAGCCCAGGAACGTATTCTCACCATGTTACTAAATGAAATGGACGGGGTGGAGACCAATCACGCACTGCTAATTATCGGGGCCACTAATCGTCCAGATATGCTGGATGCTGCATTGCTCCGGCCTGGTCGGTTTGACCGTCTGGTATATGTGCCCCCACCAGATTATCCAGCGCGGGTCCATATCTTGACTATTGCTACGCGTCATACTCCATTAGCCGCAGATGTCAATCTTACCGATTTGGCGGAGCGTACCGAACGGTTTAGCGGTGCTGATTTGACTAATTTATGCCGAGAAGCGGCACTTGCTGCCCTCCGCGAAGATCATCGTAACAGCAAGGTTTCTATGCGCCATTATTTGCAGGCGTTGGCCAACGCTTCTCCTTCCATCTCCTCCAAATCTCTCGCCTGGTTTGAACGGTATAATGCTTCATTGCGTCAGACCTAACTCAAGAGGTAGTTTACACGGCTGTGAATACAGGAAAAAGGTCAAGTTTATGAATTTACCGACACATTTTTACATTAGCCCATGTCATTAAGTTTGCTTGTAAAATTTTCACTAAAATTGCCACTCGTACCGCATACAGTACACCACTCCGGAATCACGGTATGAATTGTTACAAAGCCCAATAAATTGGGAGAGAATGCCGCGTTTTCTTGCCCTCTATTGTGTTTCACCATCCTTGAATCATTTACGAGATTTTTCAGTGGCAGGTGGGGGTTGATTGGCCAATTGGCTGATAAACTCAAACTCTTTGCAACTAACCGGCTGAACAGATAACCGGCCGCGATTGAGTAGGGTCATTCCTTCCAAAAGACCTGCGCGATGGGTTTGTAGCTCCTTTAGGGACACCAACCGAGAGAATTTCTTGACGAATTTTACATCCACCATAAACCACCGGGCTGGGTCTTTAGCCTTGATCCTGGCGTCAAAGTAAGGGTGGTTGGGATCACAGGCAGTGTGATCTGGGTAGCCTTCCTTGACAATTTCCATTACACCAGCAATTCCCGGAGTTTTGCAGTTGGAGTGGTAGAAAAGGGCCAAATCACCTTTTTTCATTTGGTCCCGCATAATATTCCGTGCTTCGTAATTACGAACCCCTTCCCAGGGCGATATCTGGTTAGGCATGGCCGCCAAATCGTCAATGCTAAATTTGACGTCGATACCCTTGACGAGCCGGGATTCGGGTTCAGCTTTGAGAAGCCAATACCGTTGGCTACTGGTGTCGGATATAGTGTGCGATGCCAACGAATGGCTGTGCTCAGTGGCAGGTAATTTGTCCTCGTCACCATCGTTTTGGAGCTCCCTAGGGGTGAGATTACGGACTGGACGTTTCCGGGGTGAACTTGAGGATGGCACATTCTGGTACGCTTGGCGCTTCGTCTACAGCATTAATATGGCCATAGAGATATGGTTAAAACTGCTGCATTAGTATGTTGACACGAAATTGATAAAATATGTACCCCACCTTTAACACCACTTCCAGATACGCACCTTGTCAAGTACTGGTTACAGCTTTAGAGACCAGCGAGTTGACCCATTGACACTCCCTAGGTTGGACAACACGATCTCCGTAATTCGGATTGCAGACATGCCTTCAAAAAACAAGTCGATAGCTTACCGGGGTTGTGGGCAATTTGTTCGGCCTAATGGCAGCGCTGGCGAGAGCACGCTTTGTGGCTCTACGCGTCACAGGCGGCATGTCTAGTTCACAAAAGCCGAACTCACTTTGTCTATCCTGAAGAAAATAGCAAGGCACAACAAACTACAAAACGAAGGTAGAGGTAACCTATAAGCTAAGTGAAAAGTAGTAAATGGAGAGGGAGTACAGTAACACAACACCCCTGAGTTCACTGTATTGGCTCCCCCTTCCACTAACCTCTGCCCAGTCGCACCCAGGAATGACCGGTTTGGCTTCAAATGCCCATAACAACTCGATGATGATGATTAACGAAGAAAACCAGCGGAAAACCGCTACTACTACGGGAACGCTTCTAGCGCGGCCCATTCATAAGTCCACATTATGTTGCTTTCACCTTATAGCCTGCAAGCATCGTAATGACATGGTGTTTGTCGTGATTAAAAAAAATACAACCAATAATTACATCCACCCTCGAGAAACCTCTTAGTAATACCCCCAGAAGAGTACAGCTCGCATATTCTTACGAGCATCACTGTTAGTAAACGGACTGTTATCACAACGTGTCACTGCGAACCCCAGAGGAGGTGGCATTCGGATGTGACTACTACATGGTTCTCAGCCCATATAGAAAGTACGTGAATACCTGTGGTCAGTGCACGATTCATGCTGGTCAGCCTAGCCTATGTGATGATACTATTCTATTGCAGGCTGTGCATGTTGAGCCTACTCGACACTATCTTCTCTAGGATTATATTCCACCTTGTAGTATCGTTTCCCTGCCAGCTTCAATTGATGAAACATACCAAGAGATTTTACCAATGGACCGTATGCAAAGCTACAGCTCGTAACCTAACTTGTTGGCATACCCTGCTACCCTAAATTTCTGATTAAAATACAGTTGCTGCTGATGAAACCCTACACATAATGTAATGTGAGTGCTTGAGGTTTGGTGTTCATTATACTGCAATTTACCGACAGCGTAAGATAATTTCATGTAGTTGCGGATATGAAGTTTTCGTCGCCGAGTGCCACCAAAGACAGTAGAGGAGCTGACTGTTGTAGTCTATGCAATTTCCCTGTACGATAAACCGCTATTCTGTTTATGGTGATGCCACTGATGCAAACCTCTTTAACATGGCAACTCTACGATTCCAGCTACCTGCTACAAACTTAGTATCCTTAGTTGCAAAATATTATATGGACTATAGCGGAGGGAAGACTGCCAATTTTTTTTCCATCACCACTTAGACGACAGGTGCTTTTTCTGGGAGAGTTTCGTTCCTCTGAAACTTCCCCTATGACGATGAAGGTTTCGACCCACCGTAGTGGTTACCGGTGAAACCTCTTCCCCTTCCATACACCTCCCCAACTGGTACGCTGTTCTGAAACCTGTAGTCCCGCCTGATTGGTATGGTTACATCACCCTTTCCTCATGTTCTTTGACTATTGAGTCTGGGGGGAGTGGAAAGAAATTACATCAAGGCTAGAAGCCTATTAGGAATAATCTGGAGATCCAAGGCTTCCCTAGAACTTTCCTAAACTGGTCATGCCTATCCGAGTGACTATTTTTGGCACATTACCAATTAATTGCTGTGAACTTGGACACCTTAAAGAGCAATAGAC
>JANBPY010000304.1:0-12158 GCA_027577015.1 Dispira parvispora
GAGTAACACCTGGTTACCCTCTGTTATCGGCTGGTCCGCCTCGAAGTTGGGGTTTTCTGTTGTCGGATCATTGACCCTTATCGGCACTGTTATTGCGGAGTCTGTGGATGTTTTCTTAGCCATCCGCAGTAGGTTAAAATTGTGAAAGTCGGGTGGAATATCTGAGAAGAGTAATAGGTATATACCATCTTGCGGTAGCACTCGGGGAACAGGGTTAAGAACAAAGTGGGGGGATAAATTGTTCATAAATATATTGCGAGAAGAGCTTATTGGTCTCGCCGGCAGTGACGCAGATGGTGTATCAGAGAAAAGTTTGGCACCGAGGTAAAGAATGTTAGTGGGTTTTCCCCTTTTCGCCAGGTAGTCCTGGTATTCACTGATGGATGACACAAGTACATTTCCCACACCGAAAGACCCTTGATTTAGTGAAAATAAGGAAATGGCCTGGCCAACTGGGCCCTCCCAAGAATGCGGGTTTCTGGCGATAGTTGACATTGTGGTCTCGCAAAGCTCTTTCATGAAATTTCCGCTTAATGTGGTACCGTAGAGCATGCTCAACGTATTAAACCCAAAGGCTGCGGTACTATGTACAAACAGACTTGTGAATACATCATCCAAGCATACAACCCGGGTTAGGGGGCACACTGTACTGGCGAATTCGAGAGACTCACGAAGTACCACCTGCATTATCACAACGTTAAAGGAAACAAAGGGTCCACAATTTTGATTCCACTGTGAAAAGCGTCGGCCCAGTAGTAGGTTGCGTTCGTCCTGTCGTCGTACATTCTCCTCGGTATCTTTCAACGAAGCGTTATAGTCAGCCAAAATTGACACTCGGTTACTCAGCCGGCATAACTGTTCCAGTACATGGTCGTCCAATTCCTGGTATTGGTAGAAATGAACGGTATTCGCCCACGGTTGACAGTTAAGAAATGCTTTTAGTTCCGGCTCGAGGGGTTGGCTATCCAACAATAGCACATGTTTAGTACGGGACGCGAACTCTCGCTGAAATTTGCGAGGTAACGTGAGCATAGCCATGACACTGTTCAATGTCAAGTGCCCTGTGATAATAAACACGAATTCACGCTGCCAAATCGTCAACCGATTCACCAAAATGTCCAGTTTATCGCGTTTGTGGCTCAAGGTTCGGTAAGTCTGGCTTAACTTGGAAAACTCGCCTGGCAGGGTTAAAAATACCGCCAGGATCAAAGCAATCACCACCAATCGAGCCACGATCGAGTCGAAAATCAGGTCTTCGGTGGGTCCGTTGATCAAACACAGGCAAATGTAGTACATGGTGTCGAAAAAATTAAATTCCTTTGGTTTTGACGGGTAGATGTTGTACACCAACACATGGAGCAAGGTGCTGATAGCTAACCAATGACAAGCTAATCCCACTGCAGTAGTTATCAGTTGCATGGCAAAGGGTTCGTATTTGGGATTCGTAAACTGTAACCGCGCCAATACTTGCTGAATTGAGCGGGTAAGCAAGTAGAATCGTGCAACGTACCCAATCGCGACATAGCTCACCCCTAGCAATGAATCGCGGATACTAGGGAGCACTAGGTAAAGCACACCCCCCAAATAGGCAGACCCTAAAGCACATCCAACAATACCGTGAACTAGCCAGCGACTCGATACATTAGCGGTAAAGTCCCCTATAGAGTAGTGCACATAACGTTGCACGTCATAGTATACGTCATAGTATATGGAGTAGTGTATGCAATAGTTCATGCAGTAGTGTATTCCCAGTAACACGGCGCAGGAAAAGTCCATAGCCACCAAATATATCGGAAAGGGATCCCGGGGGGACAAGGCGATACCCACCAGTAGCAGTACAGAAAAGGCAAATTGCAGAAGCACTTCCACCCACGACAAAATAAGCATATTTACTCGGAAGAATACGCCTATTTGAAACAACCAAGTGAAAACATGGTGCATAGTTTTATCTCTGGCTGAAGCCTTTTTTTCTTCATTGCGTAGCCCCGAAGGACCAAGGTTGTCTGGATTAGGGGGAGGGACCTGTGGCTCATGGGTGGGGACTGCCGCATAAGCGCGCTGACGAATATATTCCCCTGGCTGGGAAGTTCTGTTAGTTGTTGGGTTTTGTGCTTGTGGATCAGGCAGCGTACTTGGTGATGTCTGGGTGATGGAACAGTGGTCGTTTGACATATTCGATGCACGGGGCTCTTGTGTCGAGGATAACCGTGCTATAGGAATATCCACTGACATAACCAACGTTATCTCAAACTGGGCAAATCGGCTTGTGGGAAACGGGCAGGGTGCCTAGTGAGCATTCGTTGTACAGCGGGAGATAGATGCAAGAAAACTAGAAAAATTTAGACCATTCCCCTATTTAACTAAATTGTATTATTATTTATGAAATAACAAGAGCATTCTATATCACTTCCCCATACCAAGCTTTTTATAACTGTGGAAAGGTGACATCCTTACTTATGTCCCGGTCAGTGGTTCCTCCGATATTGGTAGATCAGTCCTTTCCAGGTGTACCGTGCTGATCAGAATACAATTGAGCGTACATTTTTCGGATAGTGAAGTATAACAATCCCCTACACTCGCTTTGTTCACACTGTACTGAAGTCGGAAAGACGAACAGATCGCCCGTGAAGTTTTCGCAATATTTGCCATTCGGTGAGAACTGTGGCAGTTCGCAATTGCTTTCACCCTCACCGATAGCGAAAAGTGCTCACGGTGATTATTCTCAAACGATCACAATCGTATTTTTGCTGTTTGAGTAATATCCTACGACAAAATTTATTGCTTGTACTCCAGTTCACCAGATACAATTTACAACTCAGATAACAACCAAGTGTTGGGATGGTACAATGGCAATTGCGAATATACCAACGCTGTTGGGGCCAAAAATGTTGTCTTCCGAATAGAACACTATTTATGAATTGACGCATTGTCCTTGAGCAGAATTGTTCGTCTAGCCACTTGCAGTGAGGCGGTAAGCCATGCCCAAATAGGTTTATTGATCTTTGCCTTCTTTTTAATAACTATGGTTTATTTATATTGTACCAGAATCGAGAATGTGCTGAAATAATGCATTCAATGAGAAGCTTCGAGTCTAAAATATTCTTTTGATATTTGAATGGCATTTGATAAACAATAAATAATACGAAAATATGAACACATTGTGACTCATGAGAGAGAAAGATGAAAACAGGGGCGTGCTTGATGTGCGAGCTGTATTCCCCCAGTGGAGGTTTACATGAGCCCAGTAATGTAATATGCGCTAGGAGTCATAGGTGGAAGAACACCCAAATATTGATTTACGTGTATTGCGCATGATTAAGTATTCAATTGTGGTAAGCTTTCACTGCTTGACTAATTGGCACTGGTAGAGCGACTCGGGAGTTTTGCAAGGTCTGGCGAGTAAGGCCTATCGTGTCCTGGGGCATCTTGTGTCCTGTACCACCTTACAGAATGACATTTTGACCCTTGAGTTTTCTGCTATTTTGTTAGGCAGCACGAGTAAAGATACCTGGGTTGCATATCAACGAAGGTGTAACTAGGATATTATATTGCATTGCATGATATCTAGGGCCATTTATCACCTTCATCTAGCCCAGGTATTTCTCATCTCCTGCTTTGATTATAGCAAACGGAAGTGACTCGCCTTGTCATCTTCTGGAGGGAGATTCTATAGGGGGTGTTCTTCCCAAAGTTCGTTACAGTAATAATAAAAAATTATGAATCTTAGAAGTATTACGAGGATTTAACGACTATCTTTATCATTTAAACCCTAATTCCCTAGGTGTAAACAACAACTCTGGCAATAAATGAGCATGGAGAGGGTGGTAAAAATGCCGATCACGAATAGGCCAATGGTATAATACCCACTGATGGTTTTACTGCACCAAAGATAAAGTAGATAATAATAAAGTCCCAGATTCAGGTATCCCTGAACAGCCCATTAACTCAGGCGCTGTAATAGTTCTTCTAAAATCCCCTGGGTCTCCTCCGGGTTAATAATCCAGCAAGTACAACACGCCGTGCGAGTAGCAATGTCATTTCCTGTGGATAGAAACTGGTCACCCACGTGCACGGTCTCCTTGGGAGAAAAGTGCAGATGCTCTTGCAGCATCTGCACCCCGATCAGTTTATTACCGATGTCGACCCACACGTCATTACCGCCGTTGAACGCGCAAAAGGGTATCCGACCCTGGTCAGGAGTGGAGACCCGGTTGTACTGCAACAAACATTGCTGGGTAGATAGGGCACACTCGTCCAATTGTTCCCGGTTCAAGGGACTGTACGGCACGAGACCCACGGCTTTAGGTTTACGCAGAACCTTGGCGTCTAGCTTCATATCTTTTACACATTGCCAAAGGTTAAGTTCTGCTACATCCAGGAAACTTTGTAAGTCATGATCACTCCACACCTGATGGGAAGAGTACTCGTTTTCGGGGATATAGTGTAATCCACAATCCACACCGCATTGGAACAAGTAGTTACATTCTCCACCCATCACGTAGAACCGGGAAAGTTGCTCTGGGGATAGGTTTGCATCGGCAAATCCTTTTAGCAGCCCCGATATACGAGCCTCGTACCGGGCCGTTTCCGTAGTGTATCCTGCGGCCGTGACAATGGCCACAGTCAGATCGGCCTGGAGGAGTCGAATGATTAACCCTACCAAATGACTGTGTTCCTCAAAGGTTTGTCCGTCAGGATACAACGTCATATCACCATCAAATGTAATAAATTTGAGATGAGGTGCACTGGCCCATACCTGGGCGGTGTTAAGGGTTCGTCGTATTTCGTTAAAACTAGGTGGGATGTATTTGCGAGAAGCAATGGCGTACTTGGCATTAGAATACAAGAAAGCATCTCGTAATGGCAATGGCGTAAAAAAAGTACCGATAGTGGGCACTAACCGACGCAGCCGTGAGTACTTTTCCAATCCTTTTTCTTGCATGGTGATGTGTTCGGCAATCAACGCTTCTACGTCCCCCATAATTTCTGCATAGCGTTGCTCATTCGCCCGAATAGCGTCGGAGTTGCGTCGTAGGACAAACGGTAATGTATCGTGGGACGCCGAAGACGAGTCACAATCTGATTTTTCGGTAGGCTGGGTTTCTGCAAGCGACGTACACGTATCTGTCATGTAAGGTGTCGCATGAGATGCCGACCCAGAGGAATTATCGCGTACGGGTAAGGTCGACGAGGGTGCCTGGTCCACCATAGCAGTGGAAGGGGTGGCGTGGAGCACAAAGGGAGTGAGTAACATCCCTTTAATAAACTCGATAAGTGGGTCCCGCTTATGCGCGCGGAGGTGGTAATTAATACGATAAATAGATGTCATGACGACAGGAATGAGGACAAAGGCGGTAAACTTTTTACAATGTTCAGGAGTACAAAGGCTACTTGAGAGGAAGAAAACAGCTAGTGCTAACCACAAGAAAGCGGTACAAGATAAAGACTATACCCTAAAAATAATTAACCGAAAAACGGTTTGCGCAAGCGGTAAGTATGGATGAGCAGACAGAAACTAGTCACTTTTGGTGCGAAAACTTGAAATGCGGCTGACCTAGGTGTTAAAGAACCAAGGATAATCATCTCTCAGCGGAAAGAATCCTCAGGAAAGAACGGGGTTATAAAGGAAGTCGTGACTGGTTGTGCTAACTGCGTGGGGCCTTCCTGCAAAGGTGCTCACATGAGTAAGCCAATCAAACGAATAGGGCGATGTTGTCCCTCGGCTACCAAGAATGTGATCATCTGAGTCAGCTGGTTACTGGCAAGGGGTGGTTGTCGACATGGGTTAAATGTGAGTGCTGATAAAAGAGAATGCAGTTAGGAGCAATATACATTGTTTACAATATCTAATCACGTCATGTATTGCATTCGGAATGATCACTAAGGCTATTAATAACAGGTCACTGGCCATAATCCAACGTACAGTATACTTGTGTGAGCGGCACAGTCATCAACAGTCACATGCAAGATTTCACACGCACCGTCATCACAGCAGTGAGCCAAGTGATACTCAGCTGTATCCCATACCAGATAAATCTGCATGTGGTCATTTAAACGAACAAACTTGGACAACAGGCACCAATACCACAGTTTCGCACGTTATAGGGTTTCTCGAGTCGTACGCTAAAGCAACTACGAAAAATCTCGGAACTGGAATGGAGTGCACTGATATTTTTACTTCAGACCTTGCAGCCTTGTGAGATATCAACTACATTAACGAGATTTAGAGAACGATAAGGACGTTCTATACACAAGTCCCAAAGGTTGAGATCAGTCTAGGCCACGCCCGAAAGTCTTTGGGTGAAAATATACTACAAGTTGAGTCCGTCGTTCATCATAAATAATGACGCAAGCTTGAACTAGCACCATCTTTTCCCCGTTTAGCTTAGTAGCTAATCACTTTGTTAATGCCCAAGTGATTCTCTCTCTCTCTCTCTCTTTCTCTTTCCATCTGTAATCTACCCCTCATCACTGTTATTCCGGATAAACTCACCTTGAAGATGTTGTGCCTTTATTGAGTTAACACGTTATGCTTCTCACTCGCTTATTAGACTCAGTTTATGCACGGCTTTCCAGTCTACACTGGGTGTACGTGGTACACGTATGCTCCTATAGATTATCCCAATTTACATATTTTTAAAAAAAAAACTAACGTTTACCTAAACATTACCGCATTATGTAATCCAATAAAAAGTAAAAGCAAAGCTATGACAACTTGATTGCCAAAGAGCCATACATTTTCAACCTGGGATATATCACAGCATGTCAAGTTGTCAACCAGCGAACTGACATCACGCATAACGTCTGATCAACCCACCCTGTTCACCGTATTCGTCTATTCTACCTCGAAATATGGGCACATCCCAAAGACGGCGTGGTGGCTAATCCAATAGATTCCCTCGTTATTACTGAGCTTCTGTAAAGTGACACTCTTCTGTCATTTCATTCGCACAGTAGTCGCCCTTATTTTCATGGATCCTCGTCGACTTTATTTTGAATGTAAAAGTAGTCAGTTACTATTGGGATTGTTACAATGGCCGCAGAAAAAAGTTCTTCTCAACCACTCATATACCCTGTGACTGGAGCGCTTTGCCTATCCCTTTTACCAGCCTGGTATTGGTAAAAGGAAGGGGCAACATGAAAAACTAGGGTAGGATGAGTGACATGTCCAAGTGAACCCCATTGGACAGTGACTAGGAATGAGCCTTGCGGTCATGGACGTGGGTACACCTACTGGGTAAAATACGTAGTTCGCTAAACTCCAGAAATGAAATTAGCCTGTTGTCTGCGGGTAAGGGGTATGAAAAACATCAAGTTTCTCACCGCGGGCCCTTAAAAGGAAATTATATGCCCAATTCGGAACAGGCACAAATTCGCCGACATTGAATGTCTGCCTAGTGATTTTATATATATATATAAAGACGCCTCTTCCGTGTAATACTTGACCAAATCTATTCCTCCTAATTCTGCCTTTTTTTCAACCCTGCTTCTTTCTTGAAAACTAATTCATACCTATTCTTTATATTCTTAATTCAGCTCATTCGCGTCGATTCTTTGAATTTTTGCACACCGGCTTACCCCTTTACGGCTCAAGCTTATTATACTTACACTATGGTCTCTGTCCGTATCATTTGTATGTCCACACTAGTTGCCCTCGTGGCTACTGCTAATGCCGCCACTATCCCAAATGTAGAGGGAGAAAACGCACCCCTTGAAGTAGATAGTTCATATGGCAGCGGTAACGATCTCCTTTGGGCCTGGATGAGAGGCTGGAGTTACCGGTGGTAAACTACCCACTTCCCATAGTCCGAGCGCAATTCATCGTTCCTTTGCTTACGAATACGTGATCCGATTTACTCCTTTTCGCTCCTACACATAGCCTAGCCAAGATTGGTAACAGGTATGGTGAAGTATATCTAATTTCTAGGGCCGTTTACAACTTTATCTACCAGCTTCAGCTTTACCCTGCGAAATAATACACTTCTATGCGAGAGAGCACTATACAGTACAAATTGCGTTGACGTGGTTTATATACTGCATAGCCGGTGTTTCGTTTCGATTGATATGCTACGTGGTTCATTTTAACGACAAACCACGGTGAAATTCTGTTATATAATAAACGCACCATTTAATACTTTTCTACATCTGCTGCGACATCAGGTTTCACAACAGCGGTGGTTTTGCACCCAATGTTTCTTTTTATATCAAGCATTTAGTTCAATCTACAGCTACCGTAATGGATATTAGCCTCTGTTGAAATCTAATAAACGAATAACTCTCCCAAATTTTACCTCTCCGCGTTTCTTGAGAGTCACAGCGGCCCTTTATTATCACCACATTGTTTTTGGGTAACTTTATTACTATGTACATATAATGATGTAACTTACTAACCCAATGTAAATACCAGAGCATAGGCACATACTAAGAACGATATCTGCCTGTTGATCCAATATACACGTTACTAGTGTATGCGGAGCGTGGCCCAAGAATAGCGGGGAGGGTACGGAAGATGTCAGTGAGTTACATTGAACAATGATCCCCACTTTGGTGCACATCTACCGACTTTTCCATAGTAAATATAAGTCTTGCGTACCATTATATAATTTATATATTCCAGGAAATAAACACATCCTAAGACTGATAGGTGGAGCTTGTTTGGGTGAGGGAAAATGTGAATCCCTGGATTAATTGAACCTTGGCAACTAGTACATAACCAACGTGTATGGATCATCCTAGTCGTTCACCAGTGTTACTAGGTCGTTACAGGCCTTTGTGAATAGACTGATAGTAATAGGAAAATAAATGTAGTCCTAAGTAGGTTACTATAAAGGATACCACCGAATTATCAAGCCAAATCCATTTCGCAGTCCTTTCTAGAGTTTACAGTGACCCGGAAATGACACTACTTAATATGGTTCGTTTAAACTCCATTAAATTGTTATTATGCATGATACCGGAACCCTGTTCTGTAGGAAAAGGAACTAGGTGTGCTTCGAGTTGATTCACTTATAGGTAATTCTGCCGAGCTTGGCCGGTTTTTCATAATGCTTTAAGTTAAGATAGAGATGACGAGGTAATATTGTAAATCACCTTTCACACTGTAGTGTTAATCCCACAGTGCTAATCACCCGAGTTACGTATCAATCCTCAGACTACCCTGAATGGCCCATTTGGCAAAGCTTCGCTTTCAACTGTTCGCCAACCAGCATGGCATAGATTTCTGTTCTTTTATGCACTGATCAGGTGGGTCTAAATACAGGGTACTGAACAATGTAACTAAACTTGTTACGTAAAGAGTTGGATCGTAGGGTAGATTAACGTTGCGACTGTTTGGTGGTGTCGTGATTTGCTTCATGACACTGTGAATTCTAATACCTAACCGCTTGTGAAGCAACCTACTCCAACCATTGCCTGATAATCTTGGCATTTATAATATTTACTCTCAGGGAGGGTTTATCATTACCTACCTGACTTTCCTGTTTCACACGGTAATATTTGTGGACAGTCTATTTTATACTTGACTGATAATATACTACCGTGGACACATCATTTTTTCTAGATTTACATTCACACGGTAACACTAGGGTTCTCCGCATTCCATACCACGCCAATAACTGTCCCTGTCGATGGTGGTGGATTTCCGCCCATTGTCGAAAACCCTGTTTCTGTAAGGTTGTGATGGCTGTTTTGTATCCACTTTATAAATAGTGCTGGCATTTCCTGTCGTGTTTATTTTTTGTGCAGACTGGTACAACTCGACTTCGTTTCTAATGTTTACAAGGCCTTAAATCTTTCACAAACTCCCTGCTTTTTTTTCCATCTTTCACCACAATTCTCCACGTGTGGCACGCTCGAACTTTATCACGTCACTATGGTTGCCATTCGCCTCACTTCCCTTGTCGCACTTGCCGTGCTCATGACCATAGTTTCCGCTGCTTCTCTTCAAAGCCAATACGCTCGCGCCCTTCCACTGCCAAGTGGTCCCCAGTCAAACAATGATGGGTCTGGCTTCGGTTTCGGACTAAATGGCTGGCGCAATCGCTGATAAACAGCACGTACGTTATAGGGGAACATCACCCCGTACTTAATATCCTCGATCGGTCTTTAATGACATTTGTAGTTGTCACTTTTCTTCATATTAGAAGCAAAGGTAGACAACAGCTTTCCTGGAAATATATTTTGATAGTGGGCATAATATATTACTATATTTGCAACCATTCCTACTTTTGGCTTTATTTTCCTACTCGTTCTGGAATGTTGCTTACTTGATTTGGACTATTTTCTTTTGGACTTATTCCTACGTTACTTAATAAGAAGTCGCTTTTGATAATTGAACATTAGTACATGTCCCAATAAATATATTCTTTCTAGTTACATTAACAAACAGGTACCTCCGAGCTAAAAAGTGGGCTAGCATAATTTCGCAGTATCTTTGGTGATAAGGATTCCCTTGGAGTTAACGAAGACCATTTGTAAGGTGTAAACCCAAGAGAACCACAAGACACTGCTCTAAAAAAGTGATAAAAACCAACTCGCGCGTACAAAGTAATGATCAGCCATATTATGAAACTATTTGCAACTCAGTTTTGCAAAGATTGGGAAGACTTTGGGTGCCCATGAAACCTTTACTTTACCATGAACATGAAGTTTTCTAGACAAGATCAACAATATAAAGCTTAAATTCACCTTGTTGCGGTCAAAATATTCGAAGCAGTGAAAAATAACACCCCAGCCCAGTTTATGTGTTCAGGGGTTTGTCTGTACATACACCCGTTTCTAACGTTGTATAATCCTTCTTGTTAACATTTGTAGCCACCTACGTTTATATGTTTCAAAATGCGAACCACTTATTCTAGCCTTGTTCTGTACTGACTACTACGCCAGCCTTCCGTCTGTAATCTTCTAGATGTCCTACAAGCGCGACATGGTCAATCAGCTGTGTGCTGCGCTTTCCTTTCACTCCTTCCTCCACTTTGTGGCAACCGCCGGTACGTAAAGTTGATCCTCGCATGAGCGTTATCGGCATCTGACCAAGGATTTCATCAATTCGTTAGTTATGAGACACCGTTTATGTCCACAACATACTTTGAAATTACCACATTCCTTTGAATTTTACTAGGGAGTTTCTATTGATGGCTGATTCCAGAAAGCCATCCTTTTCAACCTGCGTTTTCTTTCACTTAATAAAGGTTGGGTTTTGTCACGCCTTACACTACAACGCAATAGTTGGATTTTCGGTTTCGTGGGGATACACTGCTTCACTATAGAGACTTGTGAGAATGTTGGGAAGGGGGAGGAGAGTAGCACTGCGGCAAGGAAGCTGTAAACGGATAAAATGGGCGAACCTTTCCCCCCTTCCTTGGGTTTAGGTGCTTTGGTTTACTCTGTACAGCGCCAGTCTATTTTTCCATAGTGACTTTTGTTGTCTTTACTTGCACCTATTGTTCCGCATTACTCTTTGTAGTATACCCTTGGAATTGTTAGCCCCGCTTTCTTTTTCATTCCTGTTTCTGCTACACGTTCGTACCGCCCACAAGTTAGCCACGGATTACCAAAGCGTTTATATTGCATAGTCGTGAAGCTCCTCTCTCCTTTACAATTGGTCACTCATCGCTTGCATTGAATCAGTTTCGCCGCATTATCTAGCTTTTTTTGTTTCAATTCTCTGTAGCTCAGCCAATCGCCATGTCTAGTGGTAAGTACATTTGCATATCGCAATCACCCTTCCTACGTTGAATGGACAAGCTCTGGCATACTAGCTTTTAGGCATTATGGATGGAGCCCAAACAAATGCAGCCACGCATGGTATTCGTCTAACCTCTACTTTTTTTGCCCAATTCCCGCATTCTGACCTGACTAGCCTCTGCAAACAACCAGGCCGACGCTGCCAACGACGCCGCTGATGATTTAACCTATATCAAATTGATAAGCAATGACGACTACGTATTCTACGTACACAAATACGTGGCCAAGGGATCGGGAGCTATCCGAAACCTCTTGGGCAGTTCGAGCCAGTTCGTGGAGTCAAAGACTAACGAGTTTACATTTCGTGATATCCGGGGTCCCATTCTAGAAAAGGTTTGCCAATATCTTTATTACAAATACAAATACGATGGCCTGTGGACAGAAATTCCCGAGTTTCCTATTGAGCCGGAAAT
>JANBPY010000305.1:0-12153 GCA_027577015.1 Dispira parvispora
AAAAAAAAGAGGTAGTGCTAACAGCGTAATCTTATATATACTACAAAAGAACAACCACAACAACAATGGTAGCAACTAGGAAAGAAGAAAAATTGACATGCAAATAGCCAGTTACACTGCCTCGCGTTTCCGTGGTCCCTTATTGGAGTGTATTTATTTTTTTCTCGATAATGGGAGGTCGCTCCTCTAGAAACGGGTTGGCTATGAGTTCACTGGCCGGATTATCCAGGTTTGCCAAGAGGCACTTGTGAGGGGGAAACCTTAACCTCTCTCAACGCGCCACTAGCTTTCCATATTTTATTTCCATTATTACCAGCGGGCCTGAGGTTAGCTAGTACTAAGTAGTTCAGGGACAAAGAAATCTAACCATTACGCTGACCCATCCCATTCCTCACGTCCTTCTACTCTTTTCTTTTACCATGGACGACCTTAGTGACCTCATCTGGAAAGGTCAACCTACCCGCCCCACGGATTCCCCCAAGACCGGAGGCGAGTCATTATCCAGCTTGGCAGCACAGCAGGCCGCCGTGAATATCGGCGCCGCTCCCACTCGTACCACCTTGACCACCACCAAGCGTTACATCACCACCACTACCAAAACGACCACTACACTTTTGCGCACCACCACTCGTCAAGCCACGGGAACAACAACATCCACATCCGCCATCAACGTTAGTACTAATACCAATGTGCATAATGCCGCTGCAACCAGTGTATCCTCGACTACTGGTGGCACATTTTGGCAAATGCAGCAAGCGCAACAGAATCCGACCGTTTCATCTCCGCTGGCGTTACCCACTATGGCACCCACCCGTTCCCAACCGTCTCCGTTTACCTCGCCAAAGCCTCTCCTGGGTACCAGTCCAGCTATCTCGGCGAGTCGTTCCCCACAGACTCAGGCCAAACCCACCCCCTCTACGCCGAGTGCTGACCCCTTTGATCAACTGCTTAATTTTTCCACCACCCAATCGGGTGGATCGGCTAAGCATGGCAAGGAGCCCAAGCTATCCCTCGTGGAGATTGAACGGCGTAAAATCGAACAGAAATTACAAGATAAAAAGAATCAGGAACACCAATGGGATCTCAACTTTTTAGAATCCGCTACGTCTAGTCAGCCCAGTGGAGTGACTTCCGCGGCCACTTCAACGGTCACTTCCCCGCCTAGTTTGCCTGATCCCCTGCGGGCGAATGTAAACCTCTCGTCGGCAGCCAAGGGTACACCCGTGGTGATGCACCCAACTTCAGTACACTCACCTTTGCCCCACTCCGCACAGGATTCCCCGGCAGCTTCGACTACGGACCCATTGGATTTCTTGACAATATCAACTGCTATTACTACCAATCCACCATTACAGGTCTCCTCTGGTGCAGCACACGGATCGCCTAGTATGATTCCCGAGTCCGTTCTCAACCGCACCGGGTCCCCTATTCCGATGTTTAGCCCGGACGATGAGCCTACCACGGGCGGTGGTAATCTTTCACCCGCTGTTGATACTTCACTCGACTCACTAATCGCCGAACTGGCGGCCCTGGGATTTACTACCGAGCAGGCCCAGACTGCTCTCACCATGACCGAAACCGGACGAGATGTCGAGCAAGCGAAGCGATTTCTCCACCAGAATCAACAGGCCTTGCACTCCATTCTGAACCAACGGGATTCCCGCCCACGTAATGCCCGACGTGGGGGCACGGGTCGGTACCGAGATATGGATAGCGAGGAGGAAGATGAATTGCATTTATCCCGAGTGTCCGCTAACCGACATCGACGTCCAGGGACGGCTCCTCAGCGTTCTAATTCTGACCACCCCTCGTTGGGGTCTGCCTCGGGACGAGAAGGTGCCAGTGATGAGCTGGGGGATCAAATTCGCGTTCACAAGGAACGTATCTTTGCCACAGCTAACGAACTGGGAACTAACGTCATGTCTAAAGCCACTTCATTCTTTCAAATGGGTAAAAGCCGCATTCAACGTACCATTGAGGAACTTCAGGCGGATGGAATGGGGGCACATCCTGCCGACAATACTTCTGAAGACTCGCAAACTCCCCGATGGATGCGTGAAAGCCGTATGCATGCTCGACGACCGGAAACTTTTAAGCCTTTGGACGGAACAGATCAGGACCAGCCATCGGGTTGGAAAGCTGCTACTAATCGTCCAGGTCGACGCTCTCCCGTATCAAGTGGAAATACCCTGTCCGGTGGCAGCCAGATCAATTGGCAAACTGCGGCCTCTAGTGACGAAAGCGAGGACGATTTGGAATTAAGTCGGGCGCAGGAAGCAGCCATTGAAGAACGGAAACGGGCATATTACCAATCCCGAGCTAACAAACCCCAACCTGCATCACCCTCTACCAGTACTCCCGAACGCCGTACTCCGCCGACCAGGAGTAAGCCCGAGGCACAAGCTCCCAAAGTAAAACCCAAGCCCGAATTCCTCCGAGGTCAACCACTCCCTAACCTTCCTTCAGCTTCTACCTCGTCTGCTGCCATTAGCCCCTACCATAAGGTACCCCAAGGCAAGCCTGTCATCGCTACGATCGATAAGGTGCTCACGTCCCATCGCTACAAAGTGGAAGGTAATCGTCAGTTTAAACTAGGGCAGTTCGCCGAGGCCCATACTTGGTACAAGCGTGCCTTGGAAGTGCTACCTTCTCACCACGTACTCAGCGTGCCATTGTACAACAACCAGGCCACGGCGGCCATGAAAATGGGCGAACACCGTCAGGTAATCGAAAGCTGCGACCACATACTACAGGGGTCGGATCTTACCTGGACCTCATCGAAAGGGGGTGGTTCGCCTTCCCCTGCCCAACGGACGTCCTTACAGTATGGATGGTACTGGTGGTGTCAACATATCGCTGATACGATGAGCGGTGTATCGCCGGCGTCGTTGACGAATCCGAACGCCTGGCAAAACATGGTACGGGATGTATTGGCCAAAGCCAGTATGACATCTCCCTACCCTGAACTTACCTCGGTGGACGACGATGCGATTCCTTCGGCTTTAGTTGAATTGCAATTTTCATTGCTTGACCAACGACTCAAGGCCTACCAGAAGAAGGCAACCGCCTGGGAGCAGTTGGAAAAATACCAGGACGCTATCCAAGTCAACCAACAAATCTTGACCGAAATAGGCTCCCCGATGTATAGTACACATACTGCCTCAAATTCAGTGAAACCTTCGGTAGGGGGACCAGTACACGCTGGGTTAGTTAACAAGACCCGCGCGACCGCCCAGGATAGCCTTCGAAGGTGCCAAAAGGCGCTACGAATGGCCAGCAATCCCCACCCAGCCAAACCAAATGGTGGGCAGGTTCCCTCGAAATCTTCCCCCACTACCCGAGTAACCACCCCCGCTGTAGATCTTAACCCATTCCGCGCCTCAGCCACTCCTGTGGAGGGTAGTCGCGTCCAAGAATTGCGCCGTCAAGAAGCCAAGAAATTAGAGGAGGATAACCAACGTCACCAACTTAAAGATAGCGTAGAT
Source organism: Dispira parvispora (assembly GCA_027577015.1). Lineage (NCBI taxonomy): Eukaryota > Fungi > Kickxellomycota > Dimargaritomycetes > Dimargaritales > Dimargaritaceae > Dispira > Dispira parvispora. The sequence continues at coordinate 3,486 of JANBPY010000305.1, forward strand.
TTCCGACTGGCCCAATGGCAACAGGGCAAAGAAGGCAACCTTCGGGCCTTGCTAGCTTCCGTTGATACCTTACTATGGCCCGAACTAGCCTGGAAAAAAGTGGGACTGCACGAACTTGTGTCCAGTGCTCAGGTTAAACGTGCCTACCTAAGAGCCATTAGCAAAGTGCATCCTGATAAACTCAAACCACAGGAAACGGTGGAGCGGTGTATGTTGGCTAATGGCATATTTAGTTCGTTAAACGACGCCTGGTTTACGTTTAAGTCGCAAAATGGCCTGTAAGCCGTTTGTGACGCACTCACGTCGGTTTAGAATAAAATTCGCTAAATAATAACCGGTATTTATACTATTATTTGTCAATAAAAGAAAGGGGATTAATGAGCTCCACTGGCATTAATTTTTAATCTAGTTTATTCTAGCGGTGCTTGACTTGGCAATTTCTACTGCTGGGGAAAATATGGAAGAACAACACCCTTCGCAGAATCCTTCTTGTCGCCTATCTCAAGTACGCACAATAAAATAGCGTCTTTTCCATTTCGGTTGGCATGCGTATTTGTCCTGAAATTGATGACAAAAGGTTCCTTTGGGACAAAACGAATATGCTTTAGCCCTACGCAGCAAATAGCAATCAATTCCGTTATAAGCCACGCACGTCCCCCGTCTATAAATTGTGTTATTGTCCTTGCATTTCACCGTCACCAGGAATAACGCAGATGTCAAGAGAGTGCTGTACAGGAAGAAATTCATGGTAAATATCTCGGTAAGAATAAGACGCGAGAGGTTGGATTGGATATTAAAGTAAGACGTTACAATAAAATCATCAAAGTAGTGAGAATAGGTTTAAAATGGTATGTACCTGGCCTGGTTATAACGAGCAGCTGATGATGGAATGGGAGGGGTTTATATAACTGACGGTTTCACCAAGTTACTATTTTCCTTGAAAGGAATGTGGGAGTGGGGGAGTGTACATTATCATTCTCGACAGCTAAAGCATAAAAATAGTTTGATACAATCAATTTCGGCTGCACATGGGCAGAGTGAGTTATTGGATGAACATATAACACCATAAAATCCTTCCACCAACCCTGCAATTAGTGACGATGAGTACAGACGATAACATGCACGATATTATTGTTACACCTATGTTTTCGCTGACGAATGAGTGTGTACTAGCTTGAGACCGTATGGTCCTTCCTTTCTGCTTTTATGATGTTCCGTTCCTGTGCTTATCGTGTAACAAATAACGTGGTTGCTAATGGGTTTTGATGTTCGAAAAGCTAAGGAGCTCGTTTCCTTGACAGATAACCCCATTTTATCAAGGAGATACCCCACTTCCCGTACCAGAGTGAACATTAAAACTGTACTTGTGAAAAACAACGGCTTCCCCTTGATGACACTAAAATATCAGCATCCAAGAATCTCAAGTGCCAATTTATCCCTAGAGAATTTCATTCATCTTATGTACACCCAAAAGCAGGCCACTGCTGTGATAGGTTACATAACCACGCTTCCCTTTATTTCTACTAAATTGGTCATTGGTATGGTAAGTTGCACAATCACGCTACCCTCCCTTCGACAGCCTTAATTTGTACATGTCAATGACATCCATCCACTCATAACAGCATATGGTAAACTGAGAAGAACTTCGCATTTTCCCCAAGGCGTTGGCTTAACGAAAATAAAGATGGCACATCTTCCGATGCCATTCGGAAAACTACACTACGTTCCATTGAAGTAACTCCCAACTGTTGCCGATGGGGAAAAATTCAGGCAATCCATTCCTTTGAGTAGCCAACGTATATAAATATATTCAGTTTTTTTACTCTAACCTTAATGTGAAATAAACCGAGACAACTGACCGGTGTAAGTCTTTTGACAATACCAGTTAGGGATTCTCATCTATTTTTTACGGACAAATGTATAACGACACTTGAATAACTATGAGCAAAATCCCCTGGGGGTGTTACTACGTGTTCACCTATGTTGGATAACCAATAACTGTTAATTATGGCGAGGGGATGGGGTGTGCGCTTTGGTTCGAATGATTTTTCATGTCACTTCTCGTGATACATGGACATCCTATCACATTTTTTAAATGTGCCCTAACCAGTAATATTTTTCACATTCCCCGTTCTATCAGAGCGCATTGACGTTTTCCTTTTGAGCTCATACGTAGCAGCTATTACTCTTTACAAAAAGAGCCGGCAACAGCAACAGGCAAATATCAGCAAACCCTGAAGAGAGTACTATCCTTGATTCGATAGTTTTCTATGCATTTTTGCTTGGCTAAACTCTCCGATGGCTACCGATTAAACTTAACGTTCAAGGACAGTTGTACATTGTAGGTCGTACAGACGATGTCCACCCCGCCTTGGGCTAATACCTAATAGTTGTGGTTATTTTTTAGGCTACATGCACCTTTGTTGACTGGGACTATAGTCTGTGTAGCTATGGCCGTTCTGTGCCAATACATTTCATATCCCAACAGGTATAGAACAGTTTATAATTACAAGTAAGTTTCATACCGGCATTTGGTAGAAACCATGGAGATAACTTGCTCCTGACATTACTAAACCACCAAGATGTGTGTACTCCACTCGGCAGCTCGTACTGTGGAAATGCTAGCTCGACACACTGTGGTTAGGAAAAGGGTGTAAAGAGTTAAGTGAGAACACTTGTATTAGAAATGCTGTCTGGCCTGGAAAAAAAAGAATGAAAGAGAAAAATGCCCATGAGTCCGATCACAAGTACATTTTTTTAATTATCTGGACATTTACGTTGTTAAAAATTTGGTTATTCACAAAATGCATCCATAAATTACAATGATTCATATCAGTGCCATTCGCAGTATACCCTTCATTGTCATTTTCCACCGTTCTTACGGCCCATATGTTTAACTGGTATCTATACATAGTCAAACAAATGGAACTTGCAGCGATAAACATCTTACTACCCAGAGAATGTCATCTCAATATGTACAAAAAGGGTGTAGTTTTTTTTTTCCATATCTCTTATTGGGATTCGATATCATCCGCTGTAATTGAGGACCCAGTAGAGTATATCACATCACAGTGCGAATACCTTACTAGAATGGATTGGTGGATGACGAAGATACTATATTATAATTTTACGCAACCCAAACACCAAGTTGCTTTGAAATATTGTGATTTGGTCGTGTAGGGATTCTTGATGGCAATGACAATATATCCAAAGGTGATTCTCGACTCACCATAAAAATGAGAAATGGATACAATACATTATGAGACCAACTGGGCAGTGACAGCGAAGTGATGGAATAGAAGCTAACATGGTGCATGGTAGCAAAAAATTTTCGGCTAGCAAAAAGGTATAGTCATGTCGATGGTGTAATACTTCTGAGCTTGAGTGATGCTGATGAAACAGGAGACTTGCACTTTACGATCAGGCACAACTGGTTTAAAGATATACCGGTTTTAGGGCATTGTAAAACTGGTTTGCTTTGCATTTCCGCTGTAAATCCACTGCTCTGAAGAAATTATAGATTTTTTCCCAACACCATTAACCCGTAAAACGACGGGTGAATACAGTAGCCACTTTTTTTCCTGATTAAAAGGGATGCTACTATTCGCTTTTGCACCTCCTCAACCTTGAATTTGATGGGTACAACGCAGTAATAGTGGTCAGTACCCACCACATATATAAAGATCCGGCAGTCCGGTGTTTGTCATACCACGCTAGTTTGATACACTTTCCCGTTTATGGTTACCAATGCTTACCTTTGTCGCACCTGCACAATATCTGATAGTCTGCTTCCAATCTCAGGTTGTTCCACTTTTTTCTTACCCGCACGTTTCATTCCTCTTTCACCATCGTAATTCACGAAGGAACCATGCCCAGCTTTGTAGGACTAGGATTACACTTCTTGAGGGTGAATCTGTACCAGTTAGCGCAAGTTATGTATCCTGGTACAACGGAAAACCACCTGGAACTGTTTAGTCGCTTTGTTCGCCGAATGGGGGTACGTGATTTCTCCGTGGTAATTGAGGAAGGATCCCCCTATACAGTCGCTCTCGTGTTCTCCCCCCAGCGTGAGGGGCAATATTTCGTGGACAGGCGTTCAACCAGTGACACGATGGAGTCTGCCTTTTTCACTAATATGCGACGGTTGTTGGATAACCCTCTTTATTCCGCGATCATGGGCGAAGTGCGGGAATGTTGGCTCCTTACATTCTCAGTTGATGGTAACGCGTCGACGGAAGGTATAATCATCACGCCAGAAATCCAGTCTGAGCCCTGGAATCGAACGGTCAATGGCCGTGTTAGACAGGTGGAATACACTATTCCTAACGGTATTGCATAAATTCTTTTGTCGGTTGGTGCCACCTTGTTGGGCCTATCATCCCCCATTAATGATCTGGCCGGCATTGATCAAGATTGCCTGTCTGACTGTTGTCTTTCCTTGTGTGCAGTCGTACATTGCCACAAGTGATTACTATTTTAAAGATTGGAAGTTACATTAGCACTTTAGTTAGCCAAAAACAATTGGCCAATTCAGCATTCTAATAGCCGGGCCACTATGTTTATTATGTGTAGTTGCTAACATTAAGTTTGATGGCAGAATTTAACTGCTAGACGTCTGGAATTCAAGAGAACTTGAATGTCGAGGTTTCATTTTCCTTGAAAACGAAAAATATGTTCATCAATAAATCGGATATTGAAATATTCAGCGTGCATATCGGTAATTGAGGATTGTAGTTGGGATGGTAAAGTCCAGTATCGTATTAGTACGTGCACGACTACTCCAAACTGAGTTGAATGTGGCTCATCCAAACCATACTCCAGAACTGCACCGTAGCCACAACCCGGGTGAAAGATGCTGTTCACACGGTGAGGCCAGTTCACGAGGACGATTACTCCCAGGGAGACACGAGACTCCTCATGAACCGCGTAACTCGCTACAACACGATTGTACTATCACACCGAAGTGAATCATTCGTGTTTGAAATGTATTGTGAGCGAAAAATCCCAATACCCAGCAAACTTGGGAGCAAGGAATGTAAGAGTTTCCTCGTATATGCTACCGAATTCCGCTGCCTATAGGAAGAATAATTCTTGGTGATACAAAGTGGGTGGAAGATCGGATGTAATCTCAAAGCTACCCCGTCGACGACGAGTTCGCCGTAGGGTGAGGTTGATAGGTCGCCCGTGGGTCCAGACCGGCCTGGATCATTTTGAAGGCAATCTCGAACAAGTAATCGTAACACTCGGCCATCACTTTGGTTTTCTCCCAAGTGGGTCCCCATACAAAGACACCGTGTCTCCGCACCAGCACCGCACATGCCGCCGGATACCGCTGAATGGCCTGAGCGATAGCCTCGCCCAGTTGGTCTTCTTCGGGGGCATTTTCGATAATAGGAACTACCAGCTTATCCGTATTACTATGGTTCCGACCAGTGACCGCATTCCTGATACCTTTAATCATTTCTTGGCCGGTTATCTCAAACACGTCCCCCGTGTACACCAAGGTAGCCAGGACGGCGTTTTGGGAATGGGTATGAATGCACACATTGGCGTTGGGCAGGGAATGGCAATGGAAAAATAAAGGGGTGCAGGCAGAAGGCTTAGCTGGTGGACTCGGTGCCCGTACAATACTTTGGGTGGCCCAGTCCAATACGAAGAGGTCTCGAGGGGTTAGGCTCTCTTTTTGAAGACCTGACGGGGTAATATAAACAGCGTCACCTTGTCGTATGCTCAGGGCACCGCCCGAGCCCGTCATCCAACCCAGTTGGTAGAACAATTTACAGAGCTCGGGAATGCGGTGTTCGGGGCCTGTGGCCACCGGGACCTTGGCTTTTGAAGGTAAGGACTCGGCCATGGAGGGTCGCAGATAATAAAAAGGGGAACTGGGAAAGTGAATATATGTGTATATTACAATGCTACCATGAAATTACCAGTGAAAAAAAAGTAATCGTGTAACCCAACGTTCGTTTTTACCCAAAAAGAATTGGGCCAATATCGCTGGTCCTGGCGAACACCAATGGCTGCTAATGATTCGTCCATATATTTTAGACATTCCCTTCTAAATTGGGCCAAGTGACAAAGTACTGGCTTTATTATCGGCTATTGCTTTCGTACACACAGCGTAATAACCCAATTTTAATATACTGACATGACAGTTCTCTTAAGTGATTATAACTAGTTCAGAGAACTACACGATTAAAATCCACCCGATATTGCAAACTGGGAAGAGTGGCTGACCAACCCCCAGATCTGAGACTCGGATGAGATCTCGGAAACTGTACCTTGATGCTGTTATTTATTCACCAATTTGCAGCCATTTTCTTAAACCACTAACTGTTGATTGTCTAGTTTTCGACACTTTCTAATGCCAGGGTTATCTTTTATTGTTTCGAATTCTCCGGCAAATACAGTCATCCCTCCCTACCACACCAAATTTACAATTGTTCACTATTTCATAGGATGGTGAATAGACCTGAAAGTAATATTTACATTTAATGGAGGATCTGAGCCATATTTAGTTACTTCGTAAAGAACACTTTCCTGGGACCTCGGCACTGAATGGTAATATAACATAAATATAACCGGAGTACCTGTTTCATTCGGAGCGGTACGCTATTAAACCCGGGGTACCTATGAACTCACCTTGTATCGAGTTCCTTGCTAAAACTTTATTAAATTTCGGCATACATATCAAATGATCACATTCACTGTAAAACTGGGATCGGTTCCCTTTTCCCATTTTACCTCGGCAAGTATCTAATCATACGGCCATACATGATAACACCGGTTCCGGATTTTTACAGCTAATCTCTGTAAAAGTTAACGAGGTAGTGGTTTTCATGACCAATATAAATACCGTCCTACTTCCCGCTATACCAAATTTCTTCATCACCCGCTCAATTTTTCGAAGCTCGATCGAAACTGCTAAATTTGTATCTGACCCTTGAATTTACCTTCCCCCCCCAACTTACTCTTCCTAATTGCTTTTGTGGCTGGAATGTAATGGTAGTTCATCTTGTTGGAGTAATAATTCCTATGTACCCCTTTGATCTCTCTGGATAATATACAGCAAGTCTAAATACCTAGTATTAATTATATTTAATATTTAGCTACCCTCTTCAAGCAGGAAAAAAAATATTTACACCCGCACGGTTTACTAGTCGCGCTGGTAAGTAGAAAAATATGTGTCAACCAGTTACTATTTATACGCAGATTACTTCCTATGGCAGGCAGCGGGTGAAGCGACTCAGTTATTGATCTATGCATTTTTCCCATACATGTATCAGTGGTAATAATATCCTTGGCGACTGTTGAAAAGTTGAAATTTATTGTGACAAAGCTTGCTAAGCAATAACTACTCTTCGTAGGGAAAGGCCGAGTACAAAGTCAGTATTATGAGGGAAATGGTCAGTTGAATGCAATTAAAAACCGACTAAAAGGGTGATCCAAAGAAATCAGCAAATTGGCTCTCGTTTAGAGACAGGGACCGTGCTTGCATCCCTCGCCACAGTGCTCAGCGGTATTACCACAGAAGTTGAATTGGCTGCAGCAGTCCCCGGGATGGCACGCAGTGTTTTCGTCACAAGTGCGGTCGTCGTTGGGAGGGTTGGTGGGAGTAGGGTCAGTGCCGGAGGTAGTGGTGGCGGTAGAAGTCTCAGTGGCTGATGTAGTGGTAGTGGAACCTTCACAGGGTCCGTTCTGGCAACCGGCACCGCAGAACTCGGCTCCTACACCACAATAACCGTACTTGGAGCAGCAGTGGGTAGCGTCAGCGCATGGCACAGTGGTGGAGCATTTGCCCTGGTTACCATCGCAAGGTCCGTTCTGGCACCCGGTACCACAGAACTCAGGACCAACACCACAGTAGCCATATTGAGAACAGCACAGGTTGTCAGGGCAAGGGGTGTTGACGTTACATTGGCCCTGGGCGGCAGCGAAAGAGGCAGTGCCCAAGAGGAAGACGGCGGCGATGGCAAGTTTGCGGAACATGGTGGATCAAAATTAGGTGATGGATATAACAACAACGGTTATACGTAGGATTAATGAACTAGAGAGTAACAGGTCTAGGGAAGGATATGAAAGTGTCGTTATGGTTAACAAAGTAGAATGCGTTGCTGATGAGAAACTTGGAAGGGAACACCTGAGGGTTTTTATATGCGAGCCAATGGCGATTACCATGGTAGCACCGGTACCCCAAAATCATCTAATGTATATTGCTTAACAGCTGCACAACTTCCCCTCATCGTTGGCTGAGTTTACGATAAACAGAGTCGTGCAGAGACTTTTGGCTACACCCAGACTTACCACACCTTTGTCAGCAACACAGAGGAAATATTAATGTGTTTCATTGTTAAAAATAGATCAGGTTGTTATTGTTTTACCAAAACCACCATGGTGCACGCCGAGTATTACTCCCACAGTGTGCCGGTTATCGTTAAAATGTCCGCCTATTGTGCTTTTGTCCCTGGGAAGCCGTGATATGCATGATTTATTCCACTCCATTGATATTCCTAAGTTACTAAATGTGATACCGCATTCACGTTTCATTGTTCCTGCTTTTTTTGTTTCCTAAACATTAGCGGTCATCATCTCACTAACGATTGCCGGAGACTTACGAGAAGTTGTACGGAAAGTAATTTCCGTGGACACGTCATTGAACAGTCGATTT
>JANBPY010000306.1:0-12147 GCA_027577015.1 Dispira parvispora
TAGAACAGTTCCAGGCCCAGATCACCTCGGCGTTTACACCGGCGCTGAGCATGATGGCGGCGTGGAATCCACTAGCAAGTGGGCAGGATGGCCCAGAGGCTACCACCGAAGAAAACAGTGGAAATGGGTCGTCGGGGTTGGGTACCGATTATTCCCCGCGGATTCAGTCCCTGGCGATTAAGCTTTGTGCGGTCTTTGTTGGCAGCGGACTCACCCAGGACTTGGCCGTTTTGAAGCGGGTACTTAAACCTTTGGTCACCCCGCTACACGTCCCTTTGGATAATAGCCCGGTAGGGGGGACGGAATCGCCTACCACGCCTGGTGACACCTCTTACCCTTTAGCTCGGGAACGCACTATTTCATTCCATAACAGTGGGCCTAGTGACGGTAGCTTGACTGATACGTTAAACCCGCACGCTGTGGTGGTGCTCCGTTTGACGCTTCTCCGGGCCTGGGCTGACATTTACGTGGCTTCTCGAACCCATGCTTTTCTTAACCAACTACTGACCCCCCATTTACCCACCTTGTGTCACCTGTGGTTGGACGCCCTCAAAGATTCGGTGTTGATACAGTTGGATAATGACCGATTTACCTTTGCCACTGGCAGTTTATCGCAGAGTTTTTCTGGATTGTCCATGTCCGAGTCCAACCCTGGTTCTCCTCAAGAATTGACCCATTCTGAACCCCCTTCTCCACGTGACACCCAACTTGGTCTTGCTATGGGCCGTTCCAAATCCCACACTCTGTTTCCCCAGAACACGCTGGGCACTACCCGCAGTGATAGTGTGCTCCACAGTTCCATGGCGGACCGACATGAAATTGTACTTTCCTTGGGTCTGGATCCCACCTACGCTGCTGCCACTCGTAATATCCTGGCTTTTTATTACCAGAACGAGTGGCTCCCCATCATTACCGGTCTGGGCTACTTGCTAGAGGATCAAGACCCTACTCTGAGGGACATTCTCACGGAATTCAATTGTGCTCACGACCCCACAGCCCATTCGGTCGCGGGAACCTCGCACCCTTTCCCACGTGCAGAGTATATTGTATATGGTCTCTGTGTCCAGTATCTTTATACCGTGTCTAAAACGTTGGAAAATGCTCCTGCCATGACCCGTTGTCTGCAGGTGCTACGTGCTGTATTGCTCACTCCTTGTTACTGTGAAAACATGGCAATTTATCAAGTGTTGGGTATGACCGACAGTGATACAGTGTCAGAGGATAGCCGATATTTACCCTTTGCCCTTACAGTGTTTGATGACAGTCGGGTGTTTTCCGAACTATGGTGTATCCTGGACCGCCTGGTACAATTGGAATCCATACCCTTGCGCAAGAGCATTGTTGCACTAGTGCGGTGTGTGGTGGACCAGTGCCGGGACACTCTTCTTACCGATGGTGTTATTTCCCTACCGGGTGACCACCACTCTGTGGTCCCTAATTCTGTATTGAATGATGGGACCGACGGTTCGGCGTCCAACGCTGCGGGTGTGGTGGTACACTATGAACGCATTAACCAGTTGCCCACGAATAGCAAATTGTGGCAAACTCTGGCCCTTATGCTCAGTATCCACAAGCACGGTCGATCGGGTCTTGCGGCCATTCCACTTACTATGGAAAAGGCCGAATCTCCCGATTTGCAACTGCTCTGCGAGAGTATGCATACCTTGACTCGGTTGGTCGACGTTTGCCGCCGTTTACCTCCCGCCATGGCTGCCGATATTTCAGCCATGACGTTACACTTGCTTACCGGGTTGATCACGGATACTCCTCTACTGGGCCGTAATACTGGACTGGTGCTTCACATGTTACGGCATTGGCTGACCTTTGATTATGGGACGTTGACCAAGCAGGCCACGGGTCCAACCGTCGGCAAACAGCTCGTAGATACCATTGTGAGTGCGTTGGATACCACCCTCAATCAGTGTTGCACCACGGCCGATACCGAAATGTATCGGGACCAACTGCGCTGTGTACAGGCTCTCTCCTTTGCTGCACTGCTCTGTAGCTCCGTACGGGGTGTAGCGTTTCCTACCGAAACGTTGCTGTATTATTTCCAGGATATCAATACCGCCTTGCAAAGTCAGCAATTCAAAGTGGTGACCGGTGCTTTGCAAAGCATTCGCTTGCTCTTTTTGCAAGTATCCACGATGGAACCCAGCGAGCGGGTTAAACATGACCGATTAATTACTGCGGCCACTTATATGATCGTACCTGAGTTGGTCAACTTGCTGTGTACATTGAAACGAGACCCTCGACGCTACGATGCAGGTGTAACAACGTTTGTGCAAGTGCAGATGCACCTCTTTACGAGTTCTCCCATTGCCAAGTACACAAAAGTGGACGCATCGGCTTTATCCGCCAAATTACAACACCACTTTCAACAGGACACACCGTTAACAGTGGTTAAACTGGCCTCGTGGTGCTTGGTGCAACTGGTAGACATTGTACAACCAAGTCAAATCACTACGTTGTTCAGTGTGATCCTGCCTGTACTGGTATTTTTGCTGCATGATGATAAGGAAGATTCGTCAGACACGGCAGCCTTTCACCCTTTGGTGCTACAACATTTGGTGAACTTGGCCAAAGCCTACGGGGAACCTTTTAAAACTGTGATCCACGCCATGGACTCTGCTTCCCAAGTTAAACTGCAATCCGCTTTGCGACAGGATGCTCTGCAACATCGGCAGGGTAGCACACCTTCACGAATGTCGACTCACTACGATTCTACTTTACATCCTGATCCAAACCGGGACTCGATGTCTGGTGAAGGTAGGCCTGCCCAACCAAAAATTGCCTTGAAAAACACTTTTGATAATTTCACGACAACCTGAGCATATGTATTTTTTTATTCGTATCATTTTCGCTGGTATATCATAACTTATTCATAAGTGGGCGATCTCTCCAAAATGGCTTGTGATACATATATCTTTATTATACTCAATGTAGGATTTTTTTACCCATGTAAAAGGTAATAAAGGGTGCCTAGCTATCTATGTATGGGTCAGGTTTGTTCGTCTTGACAAACAATTGGACTAAGGGTGATTAACTAGCTAAAGGTAATGTCAAAAGACAAAACCAGTAATCATCTAGAGTGAAAGTTATTGGTAGTAATAATAAACAAGTTTAGCGGATGGTGGGCTCGGATTGTGAGCGTCGTAGACCATTTTATAAATCAGCGACTAGGTTCAACCCAGTGGGGCATGGTAGTTTACTCGAATTCTTCACCAAGTTCTTCTTGGACTAGAGGGTTGTATGGGTAAAGAAAAGTTGACGTACGTACAGGCAGAGTTTCAGTGTGTCAGAATACAAGTTATCATCATCAACATCGTGAATAGATTAGTTGAGAAAGCTTGGCAGTCCATGGCTTATATCACTGTTTAACGCAATGGTACTATGTGTACTGCATACGGAAGACAAACTTACCTGGCATTGTTTCTTCAGTGGAAGGCTTACCGCGACGACCCTTGCGGTTCTTACGGGATCCCTTGGTGCCACCGCCTGCGGCGGACTGTCTAGTGTCTTGGGCAGTCATACTTTCCATGGTAGGGACGTTACCCTGGGAACCCATATCCTGCTGAAATTCCATGGTACTGGGTTGGGGAACCTCAGCGGCCTGCTGGGTGGCACTGGTTTCCTGATAGGCTGGACCTTGGTTAGCCATTTGTTGCTGCTGGGAAACGTAGCTCATGGTGGCCTCTTGGTTAAAATCGGATTCGCTTAGTACACTGCCACTTCGCTGAGATGCACCATAGCCACTGCCCGAACGGCTACGGCGACCATTGACGTCGGCATTTCCCGCTTCGAGTAATACTTTGGGTTCAAACCCGGCGTTACTGGCGTCGGGGACCATATGGACCCGGACTTTGGAAGCCATGGCCTTCCACCATGAGTCCACCAGGGCAGGATTGGCCATACGCACCAGGTAGAAACGACCGGCTTTGTCACGCAGATTCTTGCTACGGGCGGAGATGGAGAAGGAGTTTTGGGGCAGATCGGGCATATGGAGGGCACCCAAGGTACAACGGGGGAGGAACAGGGACAGGGCCGGTATGCGGCAGTGAACCAAATCACCCGACACGAATAAGTGGAGGAAACCCAGCGAGGACAAGACGGCGTAGTAATCCTTCCACCTACGGTTAAGTCCGGCGTGGGCCTGCACCTGGATATAGCCTTCCTTGACCACCTGCAGGGCCGGGTCATCACGGTGCGGGTAAGGGATTTCCTGAGCGGTGACCGGACCGCTCTTGGGATCCACCAAAACGTCACTGTGGCGTTCGCAGAAACTACGCCACTCAACTTCGGGGTCCATCATGTTACAGGCCTGACAGATACTCTGAGCGTTTTGCTGACGCTTCCCTAAGTCGCGAGCAAAAAGTCCAAACTGGGAGTGCAGAATCTCCTTGAGCTGCTTAATCACCTTGGTTTCAAATTCCAGGAACGAAGTTTGTTCGTGCACGGCCCACTTGTAGAAGATGGCCTCCTCACTGGCACGTTGGTGCAATTGGCGCTTGACGTCTAGACTGGCCAGGAAGGGGTCTTCCATCAGATCATCCGGAGTAGTACGAGCCAAGGCCACAGCGCTAGACAGCTTGTTAAACTCGGCCTGGCAAAGGTGACGCTGCTCCATCAAGCGTCCCTGGGATCCCTTGAGACGTTGATTGGTGTACTGGTAACGTCGCTTCACCTCTTCCGACAGTTCATCCAGCAGGGGGAGAACGTGGGCCGTGATACCACGGCTGGACTCGTATTGAAAGTTGGAGGTGCTGTCGGTCACGGCCTTGACCGAGTGGAACAGATCCTGTAGACCATTTTCCCCCAAACTCATAAACACGTGGTCTTCACGGATAGGCACGGGAAGCTGACCAGCCAGATGGCCAAAGCGTCGGGCGGATTCCATCTCGGCCTCGGCGATGCCTTGAAAGTAAACCCGGCAGGACTTGACTAGTGTTTTCAGCCCATGTAGGCGCCCCATAAACAGATAAGTAGGGTCCGTACTCTTGGCAGCCAGTTTGGCTGCTTCGGTACCCATGGACATGCTACTCAAACCACTCGTCGTGGATCGCGGAGGGGTGATGGTTCTTTCCGCGTTGGCATACTCAGTGCTTGGCTGCTGCGCAGAAGGCGCAGAAGGCGCTGAGGTCGCCCCGTGCACAGTCTGGGAGTAGGTTCGAACCCCCGGGAAGGTGGGTTGCTCATACACAGGTTGCGACATGATAACTTACGGTGGTAACCAAGGGTAAAGTCTCAGACTACAACTCTAAGACCACAGAAAAGGTAGTATCAAGATAATACCAGTTTTGCGTTAAAAATTTATGAGCTTTATCCCTACAAGACTGCAGAGGTTGGTAAAAATACCACAAAAGTACTGGCAAGACGGTGAAAAAATCGAAAGAACGGCAAAAAATTAACAATAATTCTAAAACCCTTGGACAATGAAGAGGGTAAAAATAGTTGCAAGAAGGAGATAAGAAACAATGGCCGTCGAGGGGGGCTGAACATTTGAGTTATAAAGAGCCGCACAAGGAGACAGCAAAAGGCGAGCATGGCAAAGAAATTCTAAAAGATGGGCGTCGTTGCAATGTTCCACTTGCTGCAAGCCACAAGGTGGCGAGCTCCTCCCCCAAAGATTTATGATCGGTCCAACCATTTGGCTGGTCCAAAGTGCTGGTAACCCTCTGTCCTGGCCTGTCAGGTTTCACTTGTCACTAATCTTCACCCCGCCGTACTCGGTGGTCTCAGTCAATGGTTAGGGGGAAAAGGCTTTTAGATAAGTGTTGTCATACACTGCAGCCGATCTGTCCAAAAATCCAATGTCCGGTAACGTGGGCTAAAATTACACCACTTACTGCGCATCCTGCATTGATGGCGGGTTGAACGCCAAAGTGAGCTCGTGTCTTGTCACTTTCCTCGCTATGTCCTACGATTATTTGTTGCAAAGTATATCCCGACTGCTTGTTCTATGTTACCATGGCAATTCTGAAATTGCGACGACAAAGGGGTCCTCAAAATAATATTGATCGGTTACTACCGCATTTTTCCCCTCTCGAAGGATTCCTGGATAATCATGAAGCGTTGGTGGGAGGGAATACGTGAACCATAAGCGTACATACTGCTGCAATTCTGTATATGAAAATGTTTCGAAAAATCAGGGTGGTAGCCTTACGCCTAGTGCTACTCCCTTTCTGAAACCTTTTTGGCCAGCCACTCATCATGCCAAAATATTCAAGTGAAACGCTCGGTGACAGACTCTGTGTCAGCGTTACCATTTACCATATTTCGTACACCTTTTCACTTTGGCCATCCCTCGCCTAATATACACGTGTGGGTGTATTAATCATGGAGTGGCGGTGCTGGCTTTTGGGCCTATGACAATGTGGATTGACAAGAAAACATGTGCTAGCACTATCAGACACGAAATACCGTGGTTGACGAGGTTATTAAGAGGCAAAGACAAGTATCAGATGAGCTCCTTTGGCTACAGTGATTCCCAAAATTGCCGCAAAGTTTTTTTTTTTAAACCTTGACCTTCTGTACCTTTGGCCCTACTGTTTCTACGTATATGAAGCTTGTAGTTAGGCCTCTACGTGGGTTACACTACGAAGAAGTATGCGTGCATTCCTAATTGACTTTATTACTTGAGGCCAATTTTAACGATAATCACAAACGGACAAATTTTAATGCTGATCCCCCAGTGAAACCTGCTCACCCCATTAGTTGGAAATTGACCTCCTCAAGCATATTTTAACTGCCAATAGTACAAAAATGCATCGTACTGTCCTCTTCTTCTGCCTTTTAAACTACCCTAATTTAAAATCCATTTACTATGCCAGAATTTCCTAGGTCATACCACCCCATTCCCGCTATTACCCAAGCCATAGAGCAGTCCAACAGTTCGCTACTTTTTGATACTGGGCAAACTAAAACTAAAACCCGCCAAACGTTGCGGTGTGCTTAAACAAGCAGCTGTCCTTCATACAACACAGTGAACTGCGGATATAACAACTTTAACCCTGGTCATTTCTCATTTGACAATGAGCACTGTACAGGAGGGCTTCAAATAACTAATAAAGATCAGATTGTGGCCCTGAGAGTGCCAACACAGGAAGTAAAGGCTACGATGTTTGCAATGGCCCTTGAAAATCTTTGGATTACTGTTAGGTCCAAGGTCTTATGATCCCTACAACTGGGTGACTTGACAAAGGTATTGATGAGTGGCTCAAGAGGGTTCGCATAGTCTTTGACAATGAGGTCAGTTACTATTGATAAAACTGGGTCTTATAAGGAGTTCATAATACTTGCGTAATAACTGATATGCACTTGATTTTCTTGATTTATGAGAATGGAAAAATATATTTACGTGTCCACTATCAGTTCATAGCAAATATTCTGATTTCAGTATCTACACATGCTCGTACAATGGAAACGTACTAACAGTGCCTTTGGAAAAGGTGAAAGGTATACTGTTGAGGAGTATAAAGTTCAACCAGCTGACCCCGAATGGTTGCGGCTAGACCAACGCAGGATACAGCACGCGGTAGTATACATCGTCGAGAGATAAACTACAGGTGCTAAAATCAGACAGCTCCCACTTATAAACCGCGCAAAAGTTGCACAGGATGATTAGTTACCGAATCAGAGGTGAGAAATGTATGGCTGGTTGATCAGCGAGGTACTGGGTATAATCTACTAGTGTTATTTTAGGAACGGTCAAACCCAGAAAAATACTTTTCCCGGAAATTGTAATGACCCGTAGAATTGGCGGGGCGAAGAGGCGTTCCCTCCCCGGGGATGGTGGCGCTATTTGTACTTTCTGGCTCTACCATGGCATTTTCTTCATCTTGGGATAAAGGACAAGGTGTTGCCTTGTGCAGCAGTTGTTGGGCGGGTGGCTCTATATAATGAGGAGATACACGAATGCAGGATTCGTCCCATTCGCGGATTTTCTCCATGGTCACCAACCGACGGCTCCAGGAGCCAAAGGGTTGCTCGCTGTTGGCCAGTAATCTGAGACAAGGATGCTCAGGAATGTCCTGGGGAGTATATTCGTCCACCACGGTGGGCAGCCAGTATACTAACCGTCCATGTAGAACTAGGAACCGTGCCGCAAACTCCAAAAGGTCAGTGATAACTTCTGACATTTCATAGGGCACAGTGGGTGGATAGTAATCGGTACGTAAATGATTGACTTGACCGTCGACCACGACAAAACTCAGGTCCGGATTGAGCCCCGACTTACGACCCAGTCGTTTGGCGCCTGCACGCACTCCGTAGGGAGGATCGGTTACGATGGCATCAAACCAGGGACCGGTGCGAGTTGGACCATGTTGCCTCCAGGGGTTGCGACTAATATCAAACACCACCGTGTCCAAGACCCTACGACCTAGGTTGTACTGCTCAACGTTGGCCTGAATACCATTGGTGGCGGTACGACTGCCCCGGATTTGTCGACCATCTATATCGGACCCCATGGTCAAGGCACCAAAGTGAGCACAGGTGAGTAAAAAGCTACCTGTACCGACAAAAGGGTCGTAAACCAAAGCACCCGGTCGGGCCAAGGCTTGATTCGCCATAACCAAAGACAACTCGGCGTCCATGGACGTGTTGCCCAAGTAGTTACGTTTCTTGAGATTGAATTTCCCCACCAGGCCTCGGTTACTCAGGGCCAGCAGTCGGCCGAAATGAACTTGCATAGGCTCGGACTGCACCCGGTGCAACGCCGGATCGATACCATAGTCTTCGTAGACCACAAATTGTTCCTGGGGATTTTTCAGGTCAATCGGCCCGCTAAATCCCAGAAAGGCGAACCGATTGATGATTTCCACTTGCTCCGGGATAGTACGGGTGCCTCCAAAACATTTGACCATAAATTTGAACGAGCAATCGTTGAATTGTTCCCACCGTTGTGGGTTTTGGCGGATAATCTCAAACAAGGCTTCATAGGTTGGTGCCGAGGCCCAATGCTCACAAACTTCCTTGACCAGTATGGATCGCTGGACCAGCTTACAAGCTTGGACATCGTCGGGTATACGGACTAGTAGAAAGGGGTTGTCATTACTGTAGGTCGTAGGGTCATATTCGAGGGCTACATTTTCTAACCGTGCTAGTGCCTCTAGTTCGGCTAGGCGGAAATCCGGGTGGAACTGTGCAAAATGAATAAGATACGGACGCATTTTAGTGGGTAGTACTATTCAGGTGGTAAAAAAAAGGTGGTAAAATCTAAAAGAGGGAATTGGCGAGGTTGGCATATTCGCTACCTAGAGAAATGTCAAGAGATACAAACGAAAATGGAATGATAAAAAAAAACACTGAGCAAATGCTTGGTATATTTTTCTTTTTTTCTTGAAAAAAAATTCGGTCGATAAGAGCAGTGCCACAGGGATTACTCCAATAGCTGCTGCTGCGAGCCCTACGACAAATTGATTGCGGTAAAGTACTTTTAATAATTTTTTGTTTTTAAATGAAAGAAAAAAGGGGGACTGTCAGAATGCACCACCTTCCTCGCAGATTCCTCAGACTCATAACTCCATTGGGCCACAACAGAGAAAGAGTACAACAAGGACCGCAAGATCATCGAATGGTTGGAGTCCCTTAAAAAGAGTTCCCAAAAGGGATCTCCAAAGGACAACATCAACCATGTACCTCCCTTTACAGAAGGGGCACTATAGATCATCAACCAGTTTTCCCGTTGGGCTCCACCTTGTATAAAAAAGGTGAAAAGCTAGTAACTGCATACATGATCCTGTAAAGTACAGTCGGTAGAGAAAACCTGATGGGGATGGAAACGCAAACCTTATATAGGCTATCCTCAAATCTAGTAACCACTAGTAATCAGCTTATGGGATAGGACCAACACAGAACTACCCAATTTTCCAACACTGGTTGAATTTTTTTTTGGAGTAGACTCACGCAACACTGAAAGTTAGTTGAGTGCCCCTTGGAATAATTTTTGCGGCTAATGTGTTTTTGTGCTACTGTGATTATTTTTTCATTTATGCCAAGCTAAGGTATACGCCCCGCTTTAGTGAACTTTTTTTTTATTTCACCATGGACGCCTCGGAAGCTCACGGCCTCTTTCAATTTATGTCACCACTTGGTGGCAATGCTGAGACCAGCGAGTCCGAGGACGATAGCTTTGACTTGTTTGATACTCGCAAGGGGAAACGGGATCGTCACCAATTTGACCTGACAATTCACAAGCAAACGTATCGGGCTAAGCAGGTCCACCCAGGCGACTTTTTAATATCCTTACAAAACAAAAACTTTCCCGACTGGTTTGGCGAAAAGCACGGTCCCAACCAAGTTCGACAGTGCATCGATTATCTGTACTATCACCAACGGTACGCAGAAACGCTAGCTTTATGCCAGGCATTTATCCAAGAAGCTCAGACTGGTAACCACAGTCTCCATGCGCATACCCACTACTACGAGCAGGCCCTCACGGCTGGGGAATGTGCGTTGAAGCTAGGTGATTTAGAAGCCGCTCACCAATACGCTCAGCTACCCAAAGTCACCCAGGACCCGGGGTTGGCCTACTCCCGAGCCAACCTGTTTTTAGCCTGTCGGGTTCATCAGGAAGCGGTGCACCTCTACCAATATTTTCTTAGTCAGCGCAAAAACGACTACAATGTATGGCATTTGATGGGACTGGCCCTAGTCTTTTGGGTCATCGACATTGGAATAGAAAATAACACTGGGTCGACTTTTGTCCAAGAGCGGACTAGACCAGATGTTGACGAACCCCACGTTTATTTCCGGGGCTCAGGCCATCCCCAATGTGATACCCCGGGCTTACCGTTTAAATTAGAGCTACCTAACCGGTCCACGTTTCCTGTGGCCAATTTAACAGCGGAACTTCGGGCACTTTTGGGGTTCACTACCCTCTTGGCTCTCCAATGTTTGTACAAGGGTCAGTACATTCTCCAACATACCCGGTGGCCTTGGGCCCGTGCCCCCGAGTATTTACGTACTAGCATGGAGCGCCGTTTTGCCGCCTTGGAGACAACGCACACCAGGATAGGTGAATTTTATACACAGTGCTTGCTTGAAATTGGCGACGACGAGCTGACTTTACCTGTCCTTAAGGAGCCTATCGATTTAGAAGCACACTTTGCCGCACTACATCGGATACTAGATAAAGACTCTACTTTATCTACAAGCAGCGGACCCTCACCCATGGCAGCAGCACACGATCAATGTTTCCAGACATTGTTAACCCGCGTCGTGGAAGCCCAGATCGCAACTAGTTCGTTGGTCAACCAACTTAAGGAAACGCTGGTCACCTACCGACGATACTGGGAAAGCGAATTGATTTGCCCTAATTCCACTAGTGACTCCCACCTGGTGGAGAACGACGAGGCCATAAACAACAGTAGCAGCCGAATGTTGTAGCCACTTGGTTTCTCGTACTATGCAGCTTGTCTTCTACCCTCTCCGGCGGATACCTTGAAAACTTTGTAATGCTTTAACCCTCACATTTCTGACTGTAAACGCGACTTATTGGCAACTTTTTTTCGAGAACAAACATTTTATGAAATGTATATAATAGTTTACAGGGATTATAATGCCTTCTGACAATAAAATAAATAATGTGTGCCACATGTGCCGTATTTAAGAGGCTTAATCCTACACAGATTTCTTTGGTAAAGCTTGGATGGGTCTGGCGAATTCGTCGGAAAGTAAAATGGTATGGATACAAATAGTGACCGGGTGTATTCAGGTACAGAAGAAACCGACTAGGTAAACATCGCTAAGAGGTGTCCCACCTACATAGCCTAGATATGAAATATACACTGGTGATGACATGCCTCCCCCCCCTTCTCCTCCCGTTGGAAGATAAAGACAATAGTGGTGATACTGGATATATTTTTACCAGAATTCACCACTCTAAAAGTTCCAATCACATGCTTCACACACTAACTCTACCAAGGCGTCCAAGGCAATGTTATCCGTTTCGTCAAAACCAGTCGCTTCGGTACAGTCCACAGCCAATACTCCGACCAACGGTTTCCCAACTTCGGGGGTCAACGGCAAGGCAATTTCCGAGCGAGAATTTGGGTCACAAGTGATATAATGGGAACACTCATGAACGTCGTCCACAACTTGAGGGGTAAGGGTTGCCACAGCGGTACCACACACTCCTTGACCAAC
>JANBPY010000308.1:0-12039 GCA_027577015.1 Dispira parvispora
GTGGATAGGTTACATCAGGGACAGGAACACAGTGTGGCGAGCTTTGGGGTTGGGCAGGTGTCAGGGCTCTATTCTTACACTCTCCCCTATTTTATCTCGTACGGAGAATAGAAAAGGAGCCTTATGATAATGAGATATAGCCTAGTAGTCATAAAATACCTTGTCAGTGCAAGTGGAATTAGTAACATATATGTCAAACGCAAGTCCTAACTTAATTTTGACGTTATTATATAAAATAGTGGCCAGCATAAGGGCATGATATTAAAATTCATAAAAGATACGGGAACGAACCACATTGGACTAGGGAAATTCACCGATAGTGACCTTGTGCGACGATAGCAGCGGCCTAGTTGGTCGCCGCAGACTATTAAACTGAACAAAAGTGCAGTATTTTCCAAATCCTACCGAGCCACGTTCATAGCATGGCTGGATGTAAACGAAAAAGTGACATTCTAACCAGGGCGTACAAATGTGCACTGGCACCGCCAAAAGCAGTTCCTGTTGGGCCAGCTGGTAACTTTCAGCTATGGTCATTTTGTTAAAGGGGTCAAGCCCGTCGGTCCGAGTATATTACTTACCTTTAGCACCACTCCTTGACCAGATTCGCGACAGTATGCCTAATAGGGGAGCGCGGTGATAAGCCAGTATCCTCAAAGTAATTATTTCCAAATGGCCGTATCCCCTGCAGCAAATAGCGGACTCGACACAATGTGCCAGGAAAAATAACAAGTGCTCCAAAGATAATTTTTATCCCTGTACTTCAAAGGAAAAAATTACCACTAGAATAGCGAATAAAATTTAATGAAAAATAAGATAGTGCAGCAAACTAATACCAGGGGTAAAAAATTTAAGATTAAAACGTGATGGTCGGTAAATATTTCCAGGGAGAAATGAAAACTGTACATGAAACCGAGTGCCAAAAGAAATACCAGCTTAAAAGGAAAAAAGGAATCGTATATATACTGTCCCTGAAAGGGGGAGAGTAAAATTAGCCCTCCCCGTGGCAGTGAAAAAAATAGAGTATTCAATCTGAACACCCTGTAGGTCCAATAATCGTCAGGGTCTCTCAATAACGAGAAAGATTGCATTGTTTATATCGACCTTATCTTTTTTCTTCATTTTGAATAAGGGGAGCTGGTGAGTAGCGTGCGTTATTGCGTACAAATCATGGTGAAACTGATCGCAATTGTGAGCTTCCTGGAAGAATTCCGGTTGAATCCATTATGGCTGTGGTTCGCTCTCCCTGGCAAATCATGGCATGTTAAAAGTTGGGAAAGTGTGACAAAAATTCCTAGAATTATCCTTTGTGAAGTGCGTTGGTGTGAGCCTAATAGGCTTATAATAATGGACGGGCTTAGAGGTCACAAAGCCTTGGAAGGGCTCCACGTGCCATTGACAGCAACTTGGCCTAGAAATTGGGGCTTTCAAAGTCGAGTCATCATTTTCG
Organism: Dispira parvispora; assembly: GCA_027577015.1. Lineage (NCBI taxonomy): Eukaryota > Fungi > Kickxellomycota > Dimargaritomycetes > Dimargaritales > Dimargaritaceae > Dispira > Dispira parvispora. The sequence goes on from JANBPY010000308.1 coordinate 1,448, forward strand.
ACGTCAGTCGTTGTATTGGGCAATGAATAGCAATAGTAGAAAATATATTGGCCATTTCCTAGGTTTTTAGTTGAACAGCAACACAACTCTACGGCAGGGTTATCAGGCCTCGGTTTGACTAGTTCGGAATATTTATCCCTTTGGTGATGCAGAATGGCGCCAGGGTTGCACCACCTGCCAAAAAGAACTCTCCAATGGTGACTTTTGCCGATACTGCCTAAACAGCGATAAGGCAAAGTGTGGCCCACTGCTTATGTTTTATTACCAAGTATTGCCCGAAACCAACCCCAATCAACGTCAAGAATGGGGTCACTCTGCTCTCTTTTCTCTAGTCGGAGTTACCTTTGTGTTTGCGATATCTTTAAAGCGGTATTATAGAGAGGTATGGCAAAATGTAATCAATTCCTCACCACTTATAGTCCACTTGGTCACTCATAATCACTGCGCTGGTGGGGATTATGGCAACGACTGGGTGAAATGGATCGAAAAGTTGGCTGGTTGTGGGAGCATAGGAGTGTAGCGTTTGTTTGTTTACTTTTACTAAACCAATCTTACTGGGCACCCGATTCTCGCTTTTCAAAAACTTTTAACCATTAGCCACACCTGTGAGTTGATTTATTTACATTTTGTTCTTGTTTTCTACCTTTTTTTTGGGGTTAACATAGCAGTACGGTAGAGAAATATAGCCTGGGTGCGTTCAGTCTAGTTGAAACTTTCCACCATGGCGGCAACTGCGACCACTATAACCGTGAAACTCAACTTTTTGGAGGAGTGCCATCGTTTTACCGTTGCTCCCGAAGCTGTTACGCTAGAATTGATTTACACCAAGGTAAGACCACGGCAATTGGCCCGACCCTCGGGAAGTAGCAAATGTTGGGATACCAACAGCACCAGCGGTATAGTAGAAATTGCGATAACCCCCCCCCCCCTGCTCATCACCCCTGTGCTAACTCATACTCGGGTTGACCTTTTACCCCTTGGATGTTTGTTGGATAATCCAGGTCAAAGAATTTTACCACCTGGAAGAACCTAGTTATAGTCTTTCGTATCGTGATCCAGACGGTGACCGTTTAACGATATCTACTGCGGCCGAATTAGAAGATGTGATATCTGAGCAGTTAGCAACCCCCAAGCCCACCATTCGGATCTATGTAGCAAGTAAATGCAACCAAGGTTTAAACAGGAGCTCCGCGTCATCCGAGACCGGTTGGGATATCGACCCAGTCGCTCCTACTTCCGTCAGCGGGATGGCGCGTGCACGATTCGGTAATGAGTTTAGTGAACAGGAAATTTTAAACATCCTCCGTGACATCAGCTTGTTTATTAGTGGACGGGATTTAAACCCCGAAATCCTATCCTCTGTAGCGTCTGAAAAGAATCTTATTACACCTCAAAGTCTCACCAGTTTGGACATCGGGCCCGTCAATACGATTCTTGCATCCAAAGGAGACGGAGACAAGGGGGTCAACACCAATGAAACAGTACCAACGAACGATGTCGGGAACTGGAACGCCGACAAAGTAGGGGAATGGTTGACCAGCGTAGGCTATGGAGATTACGTCGCAGCCGTGCAAGATAATCACATCACGGGCGATGTGTTACTGCTATTGGACGATGCCAATTTAAAAGATTTGGGCATCCAGTCTGTGGGTCTCCGTGTGAAACTGCTCCAGGAAATTCGCAAGTTGAAAGAGCCTAGGCTTTTACACACCCTTTCTCATCGCCGTGTTTCCGGTACTTCTGTTCCGTCGTCTGGTTAGCCCTTGATCAAACATCACATTCCTTACTCTCTGCAAGCGGACCATATCGATTGGTGGTCGTAAGCTAGATATCTTTATTCTTTGCCCTCTTACTGTAATGTATTAGTTGACGCAAGTTAATTTCTTTTCTTAAATGATAAACAAATTATGCCATGCGGTTACCCGGGTGTCTAATGCTACGCAGGATACATTGCAAGGGATAGGTCATTCGAATAACTACCACATAAGATTGACGAAAACGAAACATGCGCCAATGATGCAAGGCAAAAAGGTAAGGGAAAATACATACTACTCATTTCGACCAGCATGAATAGACGTAGTAAAGTTCAACAACGAGAATTCCTGACAAAGTTTCATACAAAGCTATTAAAATAAACACCAAAAATGAAGAATGGAAGCCGTGGTTTACACCGCCGAGTAACCACCACGACGACGTCCACTGCAGGAGGCGTAGACATACTGGACAAAGTCCGTCACTATATAGGGCAACTCTTGCCAAAAGTGACGATGGGGAATAAGGTCGAGTCCACCGAGACCAGCAATTGCATAGTTGTAAACAATACCCACTACGAAATAGATGGAAAGTAGAATGGCGAAAATCTTGAAAATGGTGCCAATCACACTACCGCCTTCGTCGCTCGGCGCGGGCTGTTCGTCGCTGGGTTTCTTGTCCTTATCGGGCGAATCAGAATCGGGCGTTTTCGGCTTTTCCGGGTCCACTTTGCTGAACGTACACACTGATGCAGTTTTCCACTCCAGTTTGAGTACGCCTTGGTCCATGCTTACCATTTGGGGATCCGATGTCACCGTTCCGGCCTGGCTGTCACATATAAATGTAATATCAGTGCGGAAATTGAGTTTATCAACCACGGGCCCCTTCATAGTCCACAGTAGCTGGGGATGTTCATCAGATTCCTTGGCTAACTCAACGACGGGTTTTTGGTCAGACCCACCGCTAATAATCTGCACTCGGGTGACACGTGGTTGGTCATGCTTAATGTTGGTTACGGTTTTACATACAAACGTATCCGCCTCGCACTGGTCTTCTTTATCCACTTTATCATCGGGTTTCAGCGCCTGGCACGGGTTTATCGTGTACTTTTCTATTGTTTTCGTGGGAGGTGTGTCCAAGGAAACGTCGATAACGTGTTGTCTAGAACCCCAGTGCAGTCAAAAGTCGATGTATTCACCTAGTAAATGTTGGTTAATAAGTGACTAAAGAAGTAAAAAAAAATGAAAGAAGCCTCGTTTCAATGCCTTCTGGCAACAGACATATTTATCTTTGGACTGTATTATATACCATGCGATGTGAGGGAGACGGATGGAAGCACCCTTTGTTCAATCTTTTCCATTCACCAGCTGTACATGGGTCGAGAAATACATCCCGCTATAGTCGCATTGGGTTTTGCCAAAGGGACTGGAGCAGGAACATTAGCAATGTGAAAATGGACCAACTTACCTGTCCAATGCGGATAGGTCAAAGAGTTTATCCTTGAGCTGGATGTTTTTACAGTCAAATGCCTGTAGAGGAGTTGCCGTAAGCAAGGCCCCGAGGAGGGCCCATTGGGTAATGACTGCAAGGGTGGGCATGGTTCAATGTAATACGTTGGGAAAAGAAAGGCAAAACTATGCTGGTCGTTAAGCACCGCAAGGTTAGACAAGGATGAGAAAGTACAATGGGATGAAGATGCTGCCTGAAGAAGAATAAGGCACAGTCAAGGAAAAGAATGAATCAAGTTCGAGTTTGTGTGAAGAGACAAAAGTATTCAGCCCAACGGTGATAAAAAAATACAACTACGAAACCTCACTGTGAGTTGCAAAGATGTGTTTAGAAGTACGTTTAATATTGCAAGAAGTGCATTAAAATTAAAGCGGAGTTTAGGCATTTTGAAACCAGTCCAATTAATATCAGTATTCCTTTTTAACGTTGTTCTTTATTAAAATGGAAACTTCCATCAAATACATTACTTTACTTTGTCACCATAGAAACCAAGAAAAAAAGATGCGATACATGTGCCGCTGTTAAAAGTCCATTAGAATGACCATAACCTGTAGAGCTGATGCTCTGCGCTTGCTCAGGTTTAAATTTAACCTTTGCCCCCGCTACACCATGGCTTCTAAATTGCGTAAAGACTCATATAAAGGCTGACATCCGAACGCAGCGTTGGGTGACAAATAGTTCCATCAAAAAATACCAGGCAAAGTATGAGTACGATAATTTTACACGACCAGAAATTAATAATACATACCTGTGCGCGATAAGTCCATGCTTCATTCTCAGACATCTTGTATCACGTGTTCTGAATTAAAATAACATAGGCGGGTTGGTATTTAGTATGACAAAGTGTGAGCGACCTGTGGTTCACTAGAAAAGCATCACTTACCTTTAAACGTCGGGATAGTCCTCCATTCGTACCGCTAAAGTCGAGGACCTTTTTCACCCACCGCAAGCAAAACTCGACGTAAATACAAAGGGAGCCCGATGGGGCATCAAACTGGTTCTGAGATTTCTGGGCCAACAGATGGTCAGCCAAGGTTAGGCTAATATCCACCAACGCGGCGGCGAATTCCGAGAGTACGGCAACCAACTCATTACCTGATTCGCCCGACAAATTGGCTTTTCGATAACCGAATGGTAGATCGGAAGTGGTGAGCTCACCGTCCCGGATGGCTCGCAAATAACTAAAAGTTCGAATGACTTGTTCACAATGAAACATCAACTGGGCAGACGAACCCGCTTTCGATTTATGAGTTCCACCGCCAAGCGAACTAGATCCGTTTGACTGCCGGTTGGACCTCATTGATATATGATCCGGGTCAAACTGGGAAATAGACTTGGTGTCCACGAGACTTTTCATCGCTTGGGCATGCCGCCAACGGATGTACTCCGACGCCAGGGCAAAGCAGTCCACCGCCAACGGAGATGAGGTCTCCCCCACGAATTCCACACACCGACCGGCACGTTGGATAGTCAGCAGTAATTTGTCCATGATCGCACTCGGAGTGGGCGAAGCCCCTTGAAATTCTGCTCGAAGGTACGCATTCGCATTGGCCAACCTTTCGGCGGTTAAACCTGACGAGGAATTATTCCACATGGAAAATATCCGACGAAACTCTTGGGTGTAGCACTGCAGCAAATTGAGATAAAATTCTCGCACGTGCTGCAGAAATTGTTCGTTCACTGGGTAGCCCCAAGCGCGCCAAGGTAGTCCATTTTGTTTCAATAGGTCGCCGTATAGTCTGCGTTTGGCGGCGAGGTAATCATCGAGGGGCATTTGGCTAGATGCCAACTGTTCTAATATAGAGGAAGTGGACATGGATGAAATATGGATCATATCCTCCATCGTTAATACGTACCTCGTGGCGTTTACCAAAGTATCCCGGTCTGTGATCAACCCCGGTAACACCTGAGGTAAGAATGGGTAGTGGTGGTCACTCAACCACTGTCCAGCGGCCTGGGTGGTCATCACCAACTGTTTCAGAGTGGGGTAATCCACCAGCACTGGATTCTGATACAACTTTTGCAACTGGGTTTGCAATGTGGCGAGGTTCTCCTCAAAAAACCGACGGAATTCCGCTTCGGGTATACCAACCAAGTGAGCCTGGGTGTGAATCCACTGTTCAACCGTAAAGGAAGGTACCGGCAAGTCCAAATTTTCCAACACCGGTGGTAATACACTCTGCTGGGTATTCTTTGCCCGTAAACTGGGAGATCCAAATTCATACACCGCTATTGATCCATCCGATCCAGAATTCGTTCCGTCATCCGAACTAAAAACCGACCGTTTATCGGGGGACAGACTTCCTTTGCCCACATCACCCGTAGATAATTCACCAGCGGGTTTCGTCCCCCACGGAGACATGCCCCCAAAATTAAACGTTTTACTCATAGGTAAACGAGGATTGCTCGCCGCCAATGGCCGCCTTTCTGGGGAACATTGCATAGCCTCTCCTTCCTCCCCTTCCTCGTCAACCATACCTTGACTCGTTTCCACCGTAGGTTCACAAGTCCCCCGATCACTTTCCGATACACTGAGCGAACGTGCCAAACGAAACGACAACGCGCTAGATAATTTGAGATTTTTGGCCTCACGGTCCCCCCAGGGGTCGGTCGTAATCTTGCGCTTTAATGATAATATCGGAATGGGCGAGTCCAGCGGAGACATGGCTTCGCTACTCGACGCAGACTTGACCGCTCCACCACTTCGCCATCCCGCGTAACCGTGGCTAACGTCGTGCGAATTTCCTCCGGGGGGAATTCGCACCGAGAGACTCGATTGCAAAGGCCGATTGCTGTCGTCGAGAAGTACATTTTCAAACGCCGTTACTATCGTATATAACGGTTGGGACCAAATGGCGCTGGTTTGCATACTGGGGCGTTTGTTGTTATAGATTTTCCTTTCCCACGCTGTAGATAGACAACGCTAAGCATGCATTGCTGCGGGATTAGCAGGTGGGTTCGTAGGTAGGTAAAATATCAACGGTTTTACGAAAAGCACAAAAAATTAAGTCAGGAGAAGATAATGGTAAGGAATGCAAAGGGCTACTCTACACGCGAATTTTTCAGTTATAGCAGTAGAGCAACCAAGGTGAGGTGTAATATATACCTGCAGGAGGGTACGCTGGACAATAATATATGACAAGAGTTTGTGCTCTTAAACGCAATGCGAAGAGAAAAGAATAGTCAAACAAACCTTGACAAACCCAGTAAAGAATGTGACATGCAGGTTACGAATGGCGAATAGGACTACTCGGCTACAATTAATATAACACGTATGCGTTATTATTGTAAACAAACCTTGAGGTGGGTACACTTTGAGAAATTAGGAATGAGAAAAATAAAGACCAGTTAGAAGTCACCACCCCACACAAACATTGTCGCTGTATTCCGAATTGGAATCCCTTGGTTATTGTCACTAAACACAAAATTTTAATCTCATAATATTTGACGAAAAAAAGCCCAAACAAAAGATAGCTTTGTGGCCCACAAAAAGGACAACTATCTGCCAGCTTACAACAACAAAAAAATCACAAGTGAATGATGAAGCATCATTTCTCTATGGTTGTCTACAAGGTCATCCCAAGTAAGAACGCGGCTGTTATCTAATGCAAAATAACAGCCAGAGTATGGAAATTCGTATACAGTTACGCATTAGGATTTAAAATGTCAACGTAGCGTGAACGAGCCCCTCGTCGGGCCCTAGCAGAGGAAGGGCCACCAACACCGCCCATCTTACCCGGTCCCCCAATTGGAGTCATTGAACCACTGGGCGGATTATAAGGTAGAGATGATGACGGAGGTGGAGTGGCGGCAGCTCGCGGTGGCCCACCGCCACTATTATTACCATTATAATTCCGCATTGGAGAAGGAGGGCCAGCTGTACCGGCCATTCCTGGGGGAGCAGCGCGGGAAGTCGCAGAAGAGGAAGTAGATGGTGGAGGGGGAGGCGGTGCAGCAGCGGTTTGCTCTTCCTCGGCAGCATTTTTATTCACCCAGCGCTTTTGCACAGGGTCGTAGTAAAAGGAGGACTCCTCCCCAAGATTGGCCTTGACTGCTGCAGGGCCACTATCACCTGTTTTGGCCCCACTTCCGAACAAATTACGGAGTCGGCCAAACATCCCTCCGCTTGCAGCACTGGACGGGGTCTGACTACCCCCACTAGATCCTTTACTTGGTGACGAGGAGTCTACCGCTGGAGAACCACCAGCAACTGAGTTCGCACCGGGCGATGCATCCTGCTTTGACTCTTGCATAGCATTCGTAGGATTGTTGCCTCTATCCGGTGCTTGCGAGGTCACACCGGTATTAGTGCGGGTGTCTTTGGTTTTGGATAGAGAGCTATTGCCGAACCCTAAATCATCATCCATGGTTTGATCTGCGTATCCACCACCATAATTGAAAGTGGGCGGGGCGGCTGTAGTAGTGGCAGGAGCTGGAGTTGGAGCTCCGCCAAATAACGGAACGGGGGCAACGTTTAGGAAACCACTGTCGTCAATTTGACCTTGGTTAGCCAAAGTATCACCCCCCTCCACTTGGAAAAAGAGTGGAGGCGCCGCGGGTGCCGCAGATGATTCTTGCTCCGTCGCACTGGAACCTGGCGCAAGCAGTGGTGCAGAAGTCGTTTCCGTTGGGTACTGTTTACCAACGTTGCCATAGGCCGACTCTTGGATGGTCCCCGTATAACTCGTCGGGTAGTTGTAATCCACCGGAGCAGTATACCCAGACGATGGGGGAAGAGTGGATGGTGGAACCGTGCTATCCAATACCGCAAAACTTTCTGTAGGTTGCACTGTCTGTGTCAAAGGAGAGGAGGTAGCAGGAGCTGCGGTGCTGCTCGGAATAGGGTTCGCAGCAGGTGAATGCTGGTAATACTCCGCGTGACTCGCCGAGATAGTGCGTGGGGACCGGTACGGAGAACCGGCGCGTGACCCAGTCCAAGACGGCGGAACCTGGGCCGATGTACAGCGAGAAGATCGTCCGTTACGAAGTTGCAACCCAGGCGAAAACTGAGTAGCCCGTAGGGCATCCTGACTCTGCCAGGTAGAATCCCCCACACTGGCACTCTGTCGAACTTGAGGCGGGGACAGAGAACCTGGGGTCCGCATTGGGTTCTCGGGCTGAATTTCCATCGATTTAACCTCATCGGTTCCCGTTACAGATTGGGTCGATGAGGCCGAGTCGGTACCCGTAATCAATTTATCCAGCCCGGTATCAAAGGCGTTCATCAAGGAAGTAAAACTAGGCTTGGCTAACCGCCGACTAAGCCACGAGGTCATACCCGACGAGCCACTGGCCTCACTGGTTGCTCCAAACCCATCCAGACGTTGTTTCAGAGTACCAAGCTGGTGTAGGAAGCTCTGGGTCACAAATGGGGACGGTTTAGGGATTTCCTCTATCAGGGTAGCTAGAGCATCACAGTATCGGGTAGCCTCGGCCGTACGGCCTTGTTCTACTAACCACCACGCATGCAATAGTTTAAACGGCAACAAGTGGGGAACGGTGGCGGGCACCCGACCGGGCTTCAAAGCCAGGGCGAATTCGTACACTTCGGACAATAGGTAAGCCTGGTGATTGGTTTGTTCAGGAACATTCGTATTGAGTAATGTGAATCTTACGTGGGGGATACCCCGGGCGGCAAACAAGGATGTATGTGGAGACAAGAGGTAGCACAAATGACCCTGGCTTAGCCGGCCAGCCCGCACCAACTCGTCGCCCAGCGCCGTCAGGACGCACGACCCTCCCTTGGTTTGATTGGCCAGTATAATCACCGCCACCCGAAGCCAGTCATGCAGGACACGTTCTTTGGTGGCAGCCAGTTTAGCTTGGGAGGCGTGTTCCGCAGTGGGATCATTCTGCCCCAGATCTGCTGCTGGTACAAAGTCCGACGGCCCGGTCAAGGACCCTCCTGTAGGGCTCCACAGAGCAGTGAGTGCCTTAGAGCCCGCCCCGGCGAATACCTGGTAAATAACCCGTAACGCGCTAAACGCTCCTGGTGCACCGTCCCCCGTCAACACCCCATTGGCCATAAGTTGGGCCGTCTGAGGGGATCCCAAATCTGGGTGATGGTCAGTTGAATGGCGAACGAGGTCTCGTGCAAAGGTTTGGGTCACTTCTTGCCAGGCCTCTTTACCCACACAACTGCTAATCAACAAGGCGTGCGGCCAGAGATTCTTTTGTAGGGTCAGTTTCAAGGCTTCCAAACGATTACCGTCTAAAAGATAGGTTTCGAGGGCCTGTAAATCGCGCCCAATCGACGAAGTTGGCGACGCTTGTGAATCAGCAAAGTGAGGTAATTCCTTCAACATTCGGCAGATACTGGCCACCGCCGCCGGAGTGTCATCAATGTCGCCATCGTTCTCCACCAAACAGAGCAATACCTGCCACAACATAATCAGCTCTTGGGGTGGGTAAACCTGAGAACGCAGACCTTCTAACTGTTGGTGGATGAACCCCAAGACCTGGTCCTTTTTCTGTTTACAACCACTCCGGTCGTGCGCGAGAAGGGGACCCGGGAATTCGGGTTCACTATGGGTTTCCTTCATGCTATAGCACACCATGTCGCCCGGAAAGGTCTTTTCGTAGGCCGTAGACGCTGGATTTTCCCCATTGTAACGCTGAGCCTTTTGAGGAAAAGTACACCAAAGTGTTCCGCCAAAGCCGAAAACGGCCAAGGGGAACCCTCGGCAGCGACGGTAAAAGTCTTCTTGCTGTATTTGCTCCTGACTGGCCTCCACCGGCACGGGAGGTACGGCCTGGTATGGTTGTTGTTCTTCAGGGTAAGTGACGGCTTCGGCCTCCTGCGTCTGATCAGCAGTATAGTCATACGTATCGTAACCCGTAACTCCTTCGCCCTCGGTCTGACCGTAGTACTGGGCAGTATTTTGATCGTAGTAGCCACTGTACTCTGTGACCGCCTCTACAGGTGTTTCGGTAAGCAGCGTGTTCTCAGCCGCGACGGGGGCAGTGGCGTAGGTCTGATCGTAACCAGCCTGCTCATAAGTGTACCCTTCGCCATAATTGTAATGTCCACTATAGTCAGCAGTAGGGTAGTCAGGTACTGGTGCAGTGGAATAACCCACGCCCGCATCTAAAGCCTGAGTAGCCTCTCCACCGACAGGTTGTTGGGCATACCATTGAGCTGCCTCTCCTTGAGTAGTCACCGGGTACTCCGCATCGACATCCGGAGCAATCGGCTCTTCACGGTACGATGGGGGAGGTGCCATTGATATCGCTGGCTCACCTACCTGGTCCTGCTGGAGAGAGCTGGGTTGGGTTACTGGATAGTGATCACCAGGGTACACGGGTGACGGATTCACGGCAGCTTCATACTC
>JANBPY010000309.1:0-12034 GCA_027577015.1 Dispira parvispora
GCTGGGCGCATATCTGATGCATAACTGTTTAAACTTGACTTGTTTACTCGTACTTGGTCTTAATCAAGATACTTCTCATTTCGCATTGGCTTTCCTTGAGTGGATGAGCCTGGTTCATGGACTTTTTCAAAACTCTGGGGGCCGGTGCCCAGTTCAACCGGCAGAAATTTCGACGTGATATTGAAATTTTCGAAAAAACCGACCATACCAAACGCAACGGACCCGCAAACTTTGACACATCCAAGGTGTTACCCGAGCTAGATTTTTTTAACCAAAAGGACCATTCCACAGGCTCAGCATCTCATCCGCATGCGAATTCCACAAAGGTGGATACGACACCGGAGGAATCTACCGGCACAGCCCTGGAAGACGGCTCGAATTCGGAAACGGACGAACCTTTTGAAACTATAGAAGAAACCGGAAGATTTCGAAACAAGTATCGCATTCGAATTTACGGAGACAAGTCCATCGAGCCCATTAAAACTTTTAATATGATGTTTAACCAGTGGAAGTTTCGACCAGCGGTTCAACGTAATTTCAAAAGCATAGGCTTCCGTCATCCTACTCCAATTCAAATGCAAGCGATACCGATTACCATGGCCAGTCGGGACCTGGTAGCCTGCGCTCCCACAGGGTCAGGTAAAACAGTGGCGTTTTTATTACCCATTCTCCAGGCTCTGGATCGCCCATCCAAGATTGGTTTCCGAGCTGTGGTGGTGACTCCCACCCGTGAACTGGGACGTCAGATTTTTGGTATGTTGGAAAAACTGGTGGCGGGTACCAAATTACGGGTGTGCTTTTTGGCCAAATTGGGAGGCTCTGTTCTGGGCAACGCGAATAATCGTAAAAAGTACGATATCCTCGTCACTACGCCCCTTCGTTTGGTGCACGAAATTCAACATGAAAATATTGACTTGAGCACGGTGCAGCACCTGATATTGGACGAAGCGGACCAACTTTTGGAACTGGGTTTCCTGGAACAAATGGATACCATTATCGCCGCTTGTACTCACCAACACATCCGCAAGAGTCTCTTTAGTGCCACCATTTCTTCCAATGTAGAAGAATTAGCCACCAGCATTATGCGGGATCCCATCCGAGTGGTAGTGGGGATTAAAAACTCTGCTACCGAGGATATCGACCAAAAACTGGTTTATGTAGGTCAGGAAGAAGGTAAATTAGTAGAAGTGCGACAAATGGTACAAAAGGGTATCCGACCCCCGGTACTCATTTTTGTGCAGTCGATTGAACGAGCCAAGGAATTATTCCACGAATTGATTTACGACGGTATCAACGTAGACGTCATTCATTCCGAACGCACCAAAGCCCAGCGGGACAGCATTATTACGAACTTCCGATCCGGTAAAATCTGGGTCCTGATCGCCACAGAGTTGATGTCCCGTGGTATCGATTTTAAAGGCGTTAACCTGGTGGTAAACTATGATTTCCCGCAAACCATCCAAAGTTACATTCACCGCATTGGTCGTACGGGTCGTGCCGGTCGTAAAGGGGAAGCCGTTACCTTTTTCACCAAAGATGACTTGGCTTATTTGAAAAGTATCGTCAACGTAATGCGGAGCTCCGGGTGCGATGTGCCTGATTGGATGTTGCAGGTTAAACCGCCAAGCAAGGGGGAGAAATCCAAATTGAAACGTAAACCCGTGAACCGAGATCTCATTACTACTAATCCTTACCAGAAGCGAATCAAGTTACAGGAGGAACGACGCAAAGCAAAGGAAAAGGCCCAAGGCAAGTCTAAAACATCATCGGGAAAGTCGGGTCCAAAAGCCACTGCCGTATCCGAGCATAGTCGCAAAAAGGCACCCCAGGCTTCACTGACATTGGAAGAGGATGAATCCTAACTTTCATTGCTCGAGTGGTATTTGTCACTTTTTTTTTACCGTATTCCATCTGGAAAACTAGATAATTTCTGAGCAGTTTGGTCCTTGTTCATGCAAACACATACTGGCCATTCATTTGGATTTTGACTATAGTGGGATACCATTGGTATGTATGATGTACCTTTGTGTTGATTTCCACCATTAAAAAAATACAATATTTTACTTTGCACAACAACCACATGTAACAGTTAGCAGACCTCGGGTGAAAAACATGCGGCCTTTAAATCAAACCCGCATCACATTCATCACTTTAGTTATCCGTTAAAGAAAATACCACTACGGCAGGACAATGTATTTTTGTAAATGGGGTGGGATAGCCTCTAAAAGGTTTTTGCTGGCAAGCCACTGACGACTAAATAATCTGGATTGGTAGCGATAAGCGCCATCACACAAGATGGTCACAATGGTTTTGTTGGGGCCGAGTTTCTTGGCCATATCTACTGCGGCCGCCACGTTTAATGCCGAAGAGGCACCTACATAAATGCCTTCTTCGTCTAACAAACGGTAGAGCATAGTAATGGTATGTTCGTCCGGGATGAACAAGGAATCATCAATGAGTTCCAAGTCCGGCTGCAAATTATCCGTAACCCGACCTTGACCAATTCCTTCGGTGATTGAGCTTCCGGTACGTTCGGTTAACTTGCCACCACTCTGAATGTAGCTGTGGAGTACGGATCCCGGTGGGTCTGCCAAATACGCCTTTACTTTAGGATTCTGAGTCTTGAGATACCGAGCGATACCGGCCAAAGTACCACCAGTACCCGTGGCACAAGTAAAACCATCCACTCTGCCGTCAGTTTGATCCCAAATTTCGGGCCCGGTGGTTTCCAAATGAGCGCGACGGTTGGCCACGTTATCAAACTGGTTAGTCCACACCGCATTGTCTAGTTCTTGAGCGTAACGCTTGGCCTGGTGGTTGTAATTCTGGGGGTTGTCAAATGGCACCGCTGGAACGGGAAAGACTTTGGCCCCCAGCATACGTAACAAGTCAATTTTTTCTTGACTTTGGGTGTTGGGCATAAAAATAACACAGTCGTAACCTTTGGCCCGACACACATGGGCCAAGCCAATCCCTGTGTTACCCGCAGTGCCCTCCACCACCGTACCGCGTGGTTTCAATAAACCCCGTTCTTCGGCATCTTTAACTACATAGAGAGCGGCGCGGTCCTTGACGGAACCACCAGGATTCATAAACTCGGCCTTGGCTAAAATGGTACAGCCCGTCTCTTTACTTAGGGATTTGATGTACATCTAATTTTTATCGGCCCACCAAAATAACACCATAATCATTATCATCGCTCGGTGAGTAAAGTCATCTTCGTCAGTATTAGCCAACATGATTCTCAACCACCTCTGTTTCAATGTAAAGGCTCAGGGCCTCCATTGAAACCTGAGGGGGGGGGGGCGAATATTAATATTTTACAGTGGTGGATGAACCCTTTTGACTTTTTCAGGCGTTTATCAGCAGCACCAAAACTCGCTGCGAATCCCTACAACTCTATATTTTTGGATACTTACCATGGGCGTGTTGCCTATTCCTCCGATAAAACCGTCCACGGTCTATTCGCATATGGGTTACGGGAGTAATATATGAATTCCAAGGTACACAACAGTTTTACCAAATGACACCTTGTCACCATTTAGTTAGTACGAGGGCAGTTAAAATTTTCAGCGACTACCTAGTGTCAATTTTTCACTCTCCTGACACCATTCCCCATGCTAGGGTGCACTAAACATATAGTAGAGAAATATACCCTTGGCTACGAAATGCATACCTTGGCACTAGACAGAGGTCTGGTACCCAGAGCACGGACGAGTCGTTGTTGGCAACCAATGCGAATGGCAGCAGTAGGGAACAGCATGTTTGAATGGGGCTACTGAACAAGCAAAACTCTAGATATGAATGAAAAAAAAAAGTTGAATACAACCGAATTACTATTCATTCAGAACCCTTACGGTAAAAAGTAGTAACGAGCGAGGTGTCATACAGTGAATCGCGAACTTTTTCTACGTCCTGGTTGACCCGCCCTTATCGCACTATACCCTTTTTGTTTCACTTTCCACCCACTGAACTCATTAATAGACCAGAACAGAGTCGCTCATGGTTGGATGGTGGGAAAACCCTTACCAGCAGCCAATGGGAGACTGCTGATAGGATGGCCATTTGGGGGTATGCGTCAATACCTTTTTGAGTGTATCAAGCAAAAACCGTAGTGCTCCAAAAAATTTACAATGAAATTTTTACTCCCATTTTTAGTGTCCTTTTGTAGTTACCGAGTAGGCACGTTTAATGAATAGGGCATTCCAATGCGTGAGAAAACAAGGCCAAAAAAAACACCGCTGGTGAACACAAGCAAAATAATAGAAAGATAAGAAATAGAGAGACGTTGTTCATTCTCACTTGTTGGGGGCAGAACAGGTAAGAGTTTTACTGTTGACCTTGGGGCTGTTGTTACCATCCAAATAGCCGAAATGGTTTTCGATATTAGCAGGGTCCCCAGGAGCCTTCCAGGGCTCATCGCGAAAACTAAAGTAATAGTAGTCGATATTATCTCGGTTAGCAGCACATAGCCATTCCTGCACAAAGCCCGTCAGTTCGGCCTTTTGCGAGGTAGAGTGCCCGACTTCTGCCACTACAATGGGCTTATTATTACGGTAGTCCTTGATCCATCCTTGAAATCTACCGTAACGTTCAATAGCGCTCCTGGCATAGTCCACCGAGGTTTCCATTGGAGCTCCAAACTGAGTCTGGATATTTACTCCGAAGAAATCGCACTTGTCGGCTAATTGTTTGTACCAATTCGATTCAATTTCTGTAGTGCCCACCAAAATATCCTTTAGGCCTTTACTTTTCAGCACACCGCGTACCTTTTCGATGTAACCGATCAATTGTCCCATATCCATCTTGTTATATATCTCTTCGTTCCCCACAGATAAGTACTTGACCCGCTTTGCGTTTTTGGGATCCGCCGTTAAAATTGCCAGTAGGTTATCCAAATCTTTCTGCATATCCTCGGCTCCTCTACGAATCCATAGCCCCATATAGACGGTGGTCTTTACTCCGAGTTTGTTAAGGGCGCTGAATACGTGTTTGGCCATCTCCCCATCCGTTGAATAAAGGCGAATTTGGTCCGACAGTTTGGTAAATTTTTTCATATCTTCATAAATTTGGTTTTCACTACGTAAACTACCGTCCGGTAATGCTGCGGTGTAGGTCATACCTTTAAAGTGAATGTCACTAGAACCCTTGTTTGGCATCGATTGAACCCCGGTCATAGTGATGACGTAAACAGCCAATGCACCAAGGGAAACCAGGGGCGAATAAAACTTCATCGTAAAAAGCGAGAATACGACCAACGATTACCAAATATTAGGTCCTGCTAACGTAGTGCGTCGCTTTGGATATGAACTTCAACGGAAATGCTAGAATAGACTGGTGAGTATAAAAAAATACGGAATACCAAAATACAGGATGGATAGAGTATAATTAAAAATATTGGAACCAGCCAATGCTTTATATGCTCTAGAAGCGTGTCAACACAAAAGTACAAAATGGATATATTGACCTTGATGGGTAAGTAAATTCGACGTAATTTGCTCAAGTAGTCATCATTAGGGGAGGGTGGAGTGGATATATATATATATATATTATATCATTGCAATATACTGACTGAGCGCAAAAGAACCCAATGTGGAGATTGGAGCCCGACGAATTATTTCGATAAGTTCACATTATTAAAACAGTAAAGGCAAATCCGTAGAGATGGTTAGCCACGGGATATTCAATGTCATTTTATCAGGGCCTTCGCTTTTGCCTTATTTGGGTGCAACGAGTGCACCAGACCAGTGATGGTCCCTTGTCTTTGAGTGCTAAGTATGGTCAAAGGTATCTCTCTTTGGAGGGTGAGGCTATACCATTAACCACAGCTACAGGCCTCAGCCCTCTGCTGACTTGAGCCCGATTCCGGCTAGGGGGGGGGGCTGGAGAAAGACAATATGAAAAATGGGTCTGCGTTCGATTTTGGTGTGGTTCTTTATTGGCCATTGTGAATCACCATGTAAATGCAAGCGATGAGCAGCAGATTGACTAGTTGTGAGTAATGGAAAATGTTGTCTCCACGGTGGTGTATCATCAATCAAGAATAAAATATATTGTTTTCAGGTACCTTTCATTACTGTTCCGCGCACAAAGAAATGACAACCTTGGCGAAGATCACTGAACACGACGATTAACGGTGGAAAAAAAGAGCACATAATGCCCATGTTCCATAATGTGATCAATCATTGGGAAATCGGGGGGTTCACAATACAAAGTGAACAGCAAAATTGTCACTTATTGTTCCGATATCCACAGTTGATGTGCGAGCCCATTTCCCCAAGTCAAAAGTATTATTCATAAGTGTCTCTGTATTAGTCGGACGCTTAAAATTGACTACTGTTAAGGGTGGGGCTGCAATATCCCTTAAGGGAGAAACCACCGACCGTGATAACTTCTCTTGTTCTTTTTATCCACAAAACCAATGGCCACGCCTGCCAATGACATTCGTCGTACATTATGTGTGGACAGTTATTTTATACTTGACTGGTGATATCGTTGTACATTATAATCGACTGAATACACTGCATCACCAGATTCAAAAAAAAATATAGCCAAACATATCGCCGAGCAACTGAATAAAATTTCAGATGTTTTTTTTTCTCGTGGAATTAGCTAGTCAATAGGAAGCGATGGTAAGTATCACAATATAGGCCACCTAACAACATGTCTGGGTAATTTAGTCTAAAAGTCTAAGCTCCACTATATCAGTGGCAACACGTTGTACCGCTATTACAGTCACCAGCCTATGTCGATATCCCACTTATTTTGCCCCCGTACATTAGTGCCGATCAATGTTCTACTTTCGTTGGTGGTAAATTTTGTTCGCTTAACCAACCATTCCAAGTCCAATTACATTTCCGAAAGCGAAGCAATTTAATGCTAAATCAACAGTGGTGGATCATATTGACATGCCAGGAACCATTGTATACTTTGCAAGATCAGCCAGGCTTCAGGTGTCCGCTAGAGAAAATTTTCTGGTTGAAGTCTCAACTGGTTAATGTATCTTGTATTGCGTGAAAAATACCAATGCTAAAAGTCGGCACTGAAGTAACCAATATAATATTATTAATAATACCCATGCTGATTAAGGGATTTCATTCTCGGGAACCGGGGAATACAGTATGCCACCAATTACCGATGGGTACCGAGGTAATGTCTTTACTAAGGAGCCCAGCCCAGGTAACACAGAGCAGTTGGGGCACTGCACCAGATGCAGGGAGGTTCATTTCCACACTATCAAACTGGTGACTTTTCCACTTCTTCAACAATATTTGAACTTCAATTTAATTTATCAATCTAGCACCATATTATAGAACACTGACTTTACAATAGTCATTTAGCACTGTTAGGAGGTTTGAATTGGTAGTATAATTTAAACTACTGCGATTTATATTAAAACCCACAGATTGCACGTATATACCCCAGATAATTCGAGCACACCGTATCTTTCATAATCTAATAACTGCGCTTCCCGTAGGACTAGTTAATTAATGCACACTTAGCAATTGATTTAATCTATGGTCTCATCGATCACGCAAGTAAACGTAGGGCACTAGATAACCCAACTAAAGACAGGGTAGTGCGATTAAGAGCAAAGGTCAAGTAATGGGATGCTACACAGTAATCGTACGGATGACTGGCAAAAAGAGCTATGAATACCAGGGGAGGGGGTTGAAAGGTATAGCAGTTACTAGGCAGAGTAGTTGACGCTCGCCAAAACATCTTCGGCCATTTTCAGTTCTTCGCTGCCTTCAAACACCGGGTTTTGCGTATCCAACAACGCCTTGAGGTCTTCGACCGCTTTTGCAATACGTTTTTTGCAGTCCGGAAGCATCATCTTACTCTCATCCAAGACTTCAATCTGGGTTTGTTGGGCAGCAATAGATCATTGTAAACATTTAGAACAACAAATAAATAACAGGTGTTGGCGAAAGAGCAAAGTGTTTGCCACTAAATTTCCCCAGTAACCATGAGGTATAATAGTCAAATTCCTTTGACTGACGACATTGACCTATACCTACGAATACATCCCTCGTCGAAGCTCATACGCCTCTTACTCTCCTTATAGCACTATTTTATCGACAGGAGAAGAATGACGCAGTAAAAAGAACCCTCATATTACCTGTTTTCTAATCAAATATTCGTCAGCATCGTCACTCTTTAGTTTTTCGACGTAGGCCTCCTGCTGTTCCACCTCCTTTTTGTAATGTATTTCGTCCTTCAAATTGCTATGTATCCATCAAATCACCAGAAATCCGTTCACAATTCACAAAAGCAACCCCGAGTAAAACCGTTAGGTAAGTTAGAGTTGCATCAAAGTCGTGGGGACCCAAGTTTCATAATCGTTCACCCCCGTTGGGGACCCTAAACACATTCCCGGGTTCCCGGGGTAATATAGCGCAGTTGGCCCGGTGAGTCCACAATGTTCTTTTTGGATGTGCTATTTTCTAAACGTTTGTCCTCGCTGACAAACCCCGTGGGTCTTGGCATGTGCAGTGTTCCGTGGCCACCGTCACTTACCGTTTGAGAACGTTGGTTTTAATCTTCAAGTCGCGGAGTGACATGGTGGTAAGCAAAAATTGAAGCTCTACACAAGCCAAGGCAAAAGTATTAAAAGAAGTGAATACTAAAAAAAAAGTGACGAAGAGAAATAGAGATGTTGGTAACAGGCGGAGGACACAATAGAACTGCGTTTTCCCAAGAGTGGCTTTAATGTACGACGGAGTATCACCTGCTTCTCGCATTGATAGGCCAATGCAGAAAGACTTTTTCTGGACAACATTGCTGTTGTGGAAATATTCTGAACAGGCACTTTTTGATTACTTTTACCCTGAAGACCTTAGCTCTATCCTCATTAAATCTATCTCTCCATTTGTGCGGGTACAATTGAAGGGCAAAACTATGCTCTCCAGGGTAAAACTAATCGAAAAATCCATACTCAGAGCATTACCGCGATAAAAATTCTGGATTTCCAAAAAAAAAAAAAACGAATAAAAAAATCGGAAACCAAAAAGAAATCGTCACCTGCAGGATTCGAACCTGCGCTCCCAAAGGGAAATGGCTTAGCAGGCCACCGCGTTAACCACTCCGCCAAAGTGACAACTTCATGTGTTCGGGTTAATTTTTAGCATTTTATAGTCAAGTAAAACGATGAGTAGTTCCACCCTGAAATTTACGTATCCATCTATTTCATTAACCTACCCTTGGAACCCACGGTTGGTCCGGTGGACAGCATTTGAAGTAGTCCCTTCAATTAAGTTTACCATTAACACCATAATCTAACGAAGTGTCACTTCGGTACAGTTTCACTTCACTTATCTCTGGCGGAGATGTTGGCCATATGTTATTGCCGAGTTCCCAGACAGCCTTGTCCCACCATTAGTGGTGTAAGGGGGGTATACTTTTGGTATTCTTTGTTAGTTTGTCTGTGCCCTAGGATGTTTTGTCTGGGTACTTCTGGGCCTTGAATCGTCCACTCCGTCTCTGAGTGCTTTGTTCTTTTGACGATGTATGCCTGGGGGAATTTCTTTTTCTTTTTGTGCACTACACCATACAGATCAATACATGGCAACACAACTTAGAGATTCCCTTTGAGCGGTTGTTCCAAATAGGTTTGTGAAAGATGACCACATGATTTCTAAACAGTAGGGGGCACTGTTTATGCTCAGGACACTCTATCTCTGTCCTGCTCGAGTGTATTCAAAGTGATACGTACGCCACTTAATTTATCATCGATGATGTAAACAAATTTTACTAAAAAAGTAGGTTAAAAAGTAAGGCAATGAAACTTTTACATGCGCGTGAGCATTTGACGTTATTTTTCTCGAATAAATAAATCATTCCACTACAGGGGTTATGCAAACCCTGGGGTGATTTATGGTTTGATGGAAAACATACTCATACCGATGGTCGTGGCTTGTACATGTCGTAAATAATTGGCTTCGTCATCCTTCGTCCATATCGATTCTTCGCATAAATCAGGCTGGGACCCAGCGTTACGGGCTTTGCCACGGAGTCGGTAGAGTCGGAGTTGTTCCCTTGTGTCACCCAATCCGGTGTTGAAGATAACTGCTGTGCGGGGTGGTAAATTGTCCCAAATCTTACCAAAGGCCACGTCGAATTGGACTAACTGTTCAATTTTCTCCGCTTCACTGGGTTCCAATACATCTGATTCCTTATCGCTATTATTATGGTTGCTCCCTGCATCAGATTCGGACGACACAGTTTCACTCTGGATAGCTTGGTCATCGTCGTTATTTTTCCCCTCTGGACTTCCATCCCGAGGGGTGGACGGAGCAGCCGTTTCCGAAGTAGTGCCAGTCGTGGTTATCGGGGTCCGAGATTTCGGAGAATAATGGTAGAGATTATGAAAATTACGAAACTCTGCCCAAACGAGAGCGTGGCTTGGGATTTGATTGACAATGTGACCCGCGGTTTCTGAAGCACCCCCGTTTGTACTGATATAGGAGGCAGTATTACCCACATAGGGCTTTAGGGCCCCAGTGCCAACGAGTACGGCCCGTTGCTTAAACTCGGGATTTTGCATCATACACCGGGGAACCAATGTACTGGCAATATTGTCGGTGATACAGGCTCGGTCGGAAAAGCTGACACCAAACTGCGGCCCCTTTTGTAGTTTGATGTGGAGTAGATCCACGCAGGCTTGGGCATCCTCTACACTATCGTGACCCAACCGATGGGTTGAATTTTGGATCGTGCGGCCCAGGTGCATTTTGGTCAACCACCGTAGGGCTGGCTTTCGTCTTTCCTCAAATTCACCGGAACCTTCCACGCTGGCCTCGGCATGGGTGTACATCACGCTCGTGTCGATCACCAACGGGTGAATTAATTTGAGAGCCTTCAAATCATTCTCCAGTGAATGACCCAGCAAGATCGTGCTGTCGTCAATCAAGTCCAACAACCGCTGCTGCACATCGGATAGCTTGGTGGTCACCTCCGCGAGCATTTGGGGCGTAATACCACTGTACCGGGTCACGTAATCCAGGATGGGATTATCTGGAACAACCAATTCATCCATTATGGTGTTTCCCTTGAGATCGACGACCGAAATTCGGGTCAGCTCATTGCCCGCTTTGGTAAGACACATTTCACAGTCCATAGCCAAGATCTTGAATGTTTGGTACTTGGCCCGGCGCATTTTTTCGATATCCGCCCCAACCGCTTCGGTTTCTACCCACCCCGTGGAATCTCCTAATGCTGCTTCCACATGAGGTTTGCTGGTGTAATAACCACCTTTGAGGAGCTCCTGTTCGGAAAGTAAATACGTCTGCGGAGAAGTGGTGTCAAATTCATCAAATCGGGCAATATACCGACTACGCATGGCTCGTTTCTCTTCGTTATTTCGAGGACCCGTCAGTAAACTCGGCAATGGGGATTGGTAACGGTACTGGTTGGAATGCGCAATGGTGGGACAAAAATGCCTAAACGCTCTTTGGAGGTTAGGGAGGGATTCCAACCGTTTCTGAATGACAGGATCATCAAGATATTTTTCAAACGAGTAGACAATATCAAACTGTGGGTGTTTGCTCGTACTATTGAGATATTTTTGTACCAAAGCGTGGTGGGCCCCAAGGACCACGTCAAACGATGGTACATACAGGAAAACCATCCGGGCCAGAAACTGCTTATTCTGGACCAGCATCCACTGGGTATTGGTTCCGTCCGCCAAACACCATTGCACCAATTCTCTAAGGTTACTGCATGTAATATTTCGTTGACAACGACTGGGGTTTAAGCTGAATTTGGGCGCATTTTCCGGTAGCTCCATCTTACGTTGAAGTTTAGCCGCCTTCTTGCTTCGTTTTCCTAGCACCATTTGGAAGCCGTCGTCTTCCATGAGTTGCCGTTTAGCCATGCGAGCTAAGGCCGGGTCTGGTTCGGCTTCCTGCCCATTATTGTCGTCACGTTTGCGTTTGGAAACTGACGTCGTGGTCAAGCCACTGGACTTTAGAGTGCCGAAATCACTTGTCGATTGGGTCTCCATAGGCACTTTACCAACTCTTTTCTCGAGGTC
>JANBPY010000310.1:0-12028 GCA_027577015.1 Dispira parvispora
CGGGCGAACCCGATAGTACATTTCCATAAGTATAGATATAAAAACGACTCGCATTCATCTAAGAATGAAAGTTTGTCTGTGCGACCTGCGAGGTTCAGAATGCTCATAAAAGGAAGAGTCCCCACGCGAGACAACATTTTGTTAGTTACATCATCGCCTTCTATTCTGGCATGGTCGAAATCTATCAATAATGGAAACAGTACTATCAAGGTTTCGTTCGGGTTCATCGGATGGGTGATTTCCGTTTCCACTACCAAGACATTCCCCTCGGATAAGTCCCGATGGTATATTCCGTAATCCTCATGGAGTCTGTAGATTATTCCAAAGAGTTGCTGGAAAAAATACGACACTTTGCCGCAGAGCATCGTTGCTTCGCCAGGGGTGAGCTCAACGGGTACCTCGGAACTAGGCTGGGTGCCATAAGGATGTAATGCGGTCATTGATTTACCGACCGGGGTAAGAAGTAGTCGTTGGTGAACACGCTCGACCGACTTTATAACATTGTCCGTATTCCCAGGATTAGCGGACCTTCCTGGAGCAGTCGATGAACTATGGTTAGGATCATCACCGGCATTTGCCTTCAGTTTACCACAATAACGTGATGTAGTGTCGTAGCACCACTGACCCGTATGGTCCGTATCCCCATGCACGTACTCCGTCTTAACACAAACCGTGCCACCGTACTTCATTTTTGGTATGCCGTTTTCCGTCAGGGGTTCTTCCAACTCGCGGTCTTTTTCTTCGATGTGGTTAAAGATTCGGACTTCATTCGGCATCTCCACTTTGTTGATATGTCCGTCGACCTCGGTCCACGACTCCTTAAGGACATACTCGAGTTTACCTCTTCTAGTCAAAGAAGCGAGATGACAACGAGTGCGCCGTCCGAAAAGGGATCCACCAGATATGATGGGCTTGGGGTCAACGTACGCAGATGCACATGAACGTATGGCGCCTTGCTTGTTTTTGTTCCGGTTCGTATTAAAACATTCCACTTCCCAACGCTCATAGTGTGGGAGCCACGTTTTCGTGGGGTCATAGCCCACACGATACTTCGGACAGATGGAGAGACGGATGTAATCGTCGACGAACTGTTTACGACCCCCCGGTGTTCTCATATCAATAGGCTCAGAAGGGATTACGGCACTGTGCGTAAAAAGTACAAAGCGAACGAATGGTCCGCACACCGTAATTCCCCACATACTGTGACGGTCGAACTGGGCGTCCAGGGCAGATCGAAAGTACCGCCCCAATTGGCCGTATGTTCCGGGCTTACCGTCTTCCGTAGAATATTGTTTTACTTCGATAATCCCGAGAGCCTCCTTAAACCGGCTACCGAATTTATCCGAACCTTCCCCTTTGGTTGACTTTTGCTTGTCCGCCTTTTGTTTCTTACCGGGCTCAAACGATTTGTACTCTTCATCCATATCGATGTCAATATCACAACACCGCAAGGCAATGTCATGGCGAATATTTGCAACTGGGTCACCCCGGACGTCATATTCTGGGTGAGGCAAGATACGACGCTGAATGGTCGTACTTCGCAAATCTCGCTTCGTTTCCGTCATGGCCATATTTACGAGGAACAAGTAGTCTATTAACCACGGGTACATGTCGCGTTCAGCTATACCTTCTCGACGACTTTTCTCGCCCCAGTTAAGCCAGTTGTATGCGCTTTCACCGAGCTCTCGTTTCCGCTGGTCCAGGCCATTCTTGTCGTCTGCGGCGGGGGAACGTTCCGCAGAAAGTGGGAGGAACTTCTCCACCTTACGGGCAACGTCTTCGTACTCTCCTAAGTCCTCGAAACCGACCACTTTCGATACAAGGTTTGGTACAGCCGGTTGGAGTTTTCTTTCGATGGTATGTTCCATTTCACGGTTACGGATATCGTCGGTTGTTTCGGTACTTGTTTCTTGATATGAATCCGAGTCGTCCCAGGAGCATAACTTACTCGAAGTTGACGTTAGCATTTCCGCCATAGTTCGATAGTGTGTGCATTGATAGAGTAAAGGAAAAATTAAGTGAATGGAAAGGTTTGACCTGACCTGACCTGGGATGAAAAAATTAAACCTGAAAAGAAAGTGAACGATTGAAAGCGAGTTTTCACCTGCCAATGCAATTAAATAGAATAATGACAAAGCCAGTAGCAAAGATTTTACTGCGGTACAACCGACATAATGGAATATTAACATCTAGAGGAAGTATGATTTGCAGCTATCAAGCATTAAACGGTAAAGCCAACAGCCGATTTCCATGCAATGCTATGCTGCAAGCCGTTTTAGGGTGATTCGAGTGGATGTATAAGTGCTCCTCGTCCAAAGTGGTTGCTCCAGAACCACGGCGAAGTATCCCCTCATTTTATGTAATTGTCCTCCCCCTTTGCAATAGGCCATTTGCTCCTATGCGATAGTATAAGTGGAGAAATAGCTATCGGGCTCATAAAAACCAGATTTTGTTTGTAGTATTTACAATTATTGTCAAGTAATATACGAACTCTCTGGGACCACTCATAATGGCAGTTCTACAAGTCGCTCTGTTGGAGAATACCAAGGGCCTCATTATATACCTCAATAATCTCATCACTATTGTTGAACATTCTACTCTGCAGTTCATTCTTCTTATACGAAAAGGCACATGGTGCAAGGTCAGCAGAGTAGGTTTGTGCTTTAAACGATTGGATTCCAAGCTCATTTGTGTGGGCCTTGATAAAGCAGGCATTGTAAATCCTTGCATTATACTGGTGGATTTTGTCTCCTGCACAAGCACTTTCAGAGATAGGAATGAATTTTGCTTTACTAGTAGTTCGTTGGTGCTACTTCTGTACTCATTGCACTCACAGAAAGGATGGCTTGTACAGTGTCCCACTTGCAATGACAAATGACCAATCTGAATGTTGTTGTAACAACTCATCCCTAATTCTGGTTAGCATACCTTTTAGCGCTAAATTTCTATATATATCGGTTATCTGCCATTGTCAAATTTGTTGGTGGCACTTTTAAGAACATATACATGTTGAAAATTTATTAAAAACAACACTGGCGTTAGATGTGGTCAAAGGTATCACATGGTTGAGAGGAAAGGTAAAGCGGAATCTTTGACCTCCAACTTTACATCCGTTCTTTCCTCATCGCATATTTCGACTTTTAAATAAAAGGAATATGATGGGCAGGGTAAGCAGATATCCACGAGGGAAGGAAAGCCCAGCAGGAGTAGTGCAAATGTGTAGCATACGTACGACCAACATTTCCTCTGTGAATACAACATCACATAAGCTGAGCACACATCAGTATGGAATTGAAGGAGTGAAGAACCAGTCAGTGTCTGTGTACTCACAAAGTACCAGGGCACATCTACCGCGCTAGGTTTCTCCGATCCAATATGGTCATTCGGAACAAAAGTTAAAAAAATGGTGTTGATGATAATTTAGTGGTAATAGCAGTGTAGGGAACGAATTCCGCTGTTACTTAACCGAATTCAAATGATGGGCCTTGGAAGTGAAGTTTCTTCTCAAACTATACATTCACTAGTGGAAGGTATGTAGACTAAGGGAGTTGGCACGTATTGCTGTACTGATAACTTTGATGAAAGTGAATGGCATATAAAACTGTAATTAACCAGTACGTACGATAAAAACTAGAAAAACACACGAATACATTCGATATTGCTAATAATATACTGTGAATGTCATTAATGAAAACACATTACCCTTCCACGATGGTACTAGACGGGATTTACGCGTTCTATTCGCTCATGATGACGGTGTAGAACTTCTTGGCAACTTCTTGCTGATGGTCAAAACGCTTGAAAAGGGGGTCGACCTTCTCTACGGTAGGCGTTGCGACAATACTATCTCCCGGCCCTGGTAAGTATGCCATAAGGAGCAACGGGTTAACTGTAACCTTGGTTTCCAAGTCTGATGCCAGTTCCTGAAGATCAGTACCACTAGTCCCTTGATTCGTCGAACCAGTAGTTGTTTTCTCCAGCACAGCGACGGTAGCACCGCTCCCACCCTCCCAAGTGAACAGTGCGTCTCGTAAACCATGAAAAAAGGCTCGGCGGCTTACAAATTCCGGGCGAAGCTGTTCCACGACACAGGTGAACGTATCCCTGGAGTGCATGTGGCTGCGCTTCACTTTTTCGATACTGTCCGGGGGCTCATTCGAGGCCCACTCGTGAATAAATTTTTTCTTATGTACATCCGGTGGCGATAACTGATAGCGGGCAAACCCGATAGTACATTTCCATAAGTATAGATATAAAAACGACTCACACTCATCTAAAAATGAAAGTTTGTCTGTGCGACCCGCGAGGTTCAGAATACTCATGAAAGGAAGGGTGCCCACGCGCGACAACATTTTGTTAGTTACATCGTCGCCTTCTATTCTGGCATGGTCGAAATCTATCAATAATGGAAGCAGTACTATCAAGGTTTCGTTCGGGTTCATCGGATGGGTGATTTCTGTTTCCACTACCAGGACATTCCCCTCGGATAAGTCCCGATGGTAAATTCCGTAATCCTCATGGAGTCTGTAGATTATTCCAAAGAGTTGCTGGAAAAAATACGCCACTTTGCCGCAGAGCATCGTTGCTTCGCCAGAGGTGAGATCAACGGGTACCTCGGAGCTAGGCTGGGTGCCATAAGGATGCAAAGTGGTCATTGATTTACCAGCTGGGGTAAGAAGTAGTCGTTGATGAACACGCTCGACCGACTTGATAACATTGTTCGTATTCCCAGGATTGGCGGACCCTCCTTGGCCAGTTGATGGACTATAGTCGGAATCATCACCGGCGTTAGACTTGAGTTCACCACAATAACGCGACATAGTGTCGTAGCACCACTGACCCGTATGACCCGTATCTCCATACACGTGCTCCTTCCTGATACAAACCGTGCCACCGTACACCATTTCTGGTATGCCGTTATTTGTCAGGGGTTCTTCCAACTCGCGGTCTTTTTCTTCGATATGATTAAAAATTCGCACTTCATTCGGCATCTCCACTCTGTTGAGTGTTCCGTCGACCTCGGTCCACGATTCCTTAATAACATACTCGAATTTACCTGTTCTGGTCAAAGCAGCGAGATGACATCGAGTGAGACGTCCAAAAAGGTGCCCACACCGCGTGATCGGTTTTGGGTCGACGTATACAGTTGCACATGGACCTTCAGCACCTTGCTTGCTTTGTCCCCGGTTCGTATTAAAACATTCCACTCTCCAAAGATAAAGCTCAGGAAGCCACGTTTTGGTAGGGTCATAGCCCACACGATACTTCGGACAGATGGAGAGTCGAATGTAGTCGTCAACGAATTTTTTACGACCCTCTGCTGTTCTCATATCTACACGGTTCGAGGGGATGAGAGCGCTGTGCGTAAAGAGAACAAAGCGAACGAATGGCCCGCACACTGTAATTCCCCACATACTGTGGCGGTCAAACTGGGCGTCCAACGCGTATGGAATATACCTCCCCAATTTTACATATGTTTTCAGTTTAGCATCGTCCTTCGGTGATCTTGTAACCTTAACGAATCCGAATGCGTCCTTAACCTGGTTCCGAAATTTCTCCGGCCCTTCCCCATCGGCTGATTTTGGATCATCTCCCTTCTGTTTCTTATCGGGTCCGTACTCATCCCCGGATAGGTTTGAATAGGGCTTGAAGGATTCATACTTTTGTTGGACATCGACATCTAAATCACAACACCGCAAGACAATGTCATGGCGAATATTGGCATCCGGATTGCTCCTGACATCGCGGATTAGGTGGGGCAGGATGCGACGCTGAATGACCGTACCTTGCGCTTCATGTTCGTTTTCCGCCAGGACCATACCAGCCAGGAAAAGGTAGTCGATGACACACGAATACATGGTGTGTTCAGTTATAGTTTTACTACCTTCCTGGTCCCAATTAAGCCAGCCCCATACTTTTTTACAGAGCCGTCGTTTTTGCTGATTCTGATTCTCATCGTCGTCTGCGGTGGAGGCATATTCCGTAGACAGGGTAATGAGATCTTCCACCTTACCGGCGATTTTCTCGTATTCCCCCAACTCCTCGAAACCAACCACTTTGGAGACAAGGTTTGGTACATCCGGTTGGAGCTTTCTTTCGATGGTGTGCTTTATTTCTTGCTTATGGGTAACATTGCTTGTTTCGGTACTTGTTTCTTCATATGAATCTGTGTTGTCATCCCAGGAGCATAACCTATTCGAAGTTGATGTTAGCATTTCCTCCATAATTCGACAGTGTGTGCATCGATACAGTAAAGGAAAAATAAATTGATTAGAAATGTTGGAACAGGCCAGACGTGAATTGAAAAAATTACTACTAAAAAGAATGAGAACAATTGAGAGAGAGTTTTTCTTCTATCGACGCAGTTAAATATGAGAGCGGCAAAGCCAATGGCAAAGATTTTACTGCGGTACAACCGACGTAATGGAATATTAATACAGAGGGGAAGTGCGGTTCGCAGCTATCGAGAGTTAATCGGTGAGGACAACAACCAATTTTTATGCAATGCTATGCTATGCTCCAAACCGTTTAAGGATGACTCGAGTGATTGGACTATTGCTCCTCGTCCGAAGTGGTTTATTCAGAAACATAAATATATATTCCCTTACTTTGTATATTCATCCTCCCTCACTACAATAGGTCATTTGTTCCAGTGACATATTTTAAGTGGTGAAATAGCTATCGAATTCTTCTAAAAATCAGCTTTTGTTTGTAGTAATTTCCATGTCTCTCAAGTACTGTGTGAACTTTCTTGCACCACACATCAAAATTTCGGTGAAAATCACTTGAACCTTAGGATTCAAGGACTTTATTACATACCCCTATAATCTCATCGACACTTTCAAACATTCACCTCTCCAGCCTTTTCTTGATAAGCGAGAACAACCAAAAGTCGCATGGTGCAAGGTCAGGAGTGCAGGGGGGTGCTTCAAGTAGCTGGAGTCGAAGCTCATTCATATGGTCCTTGCTATCGTGGGAAATGTGAGGCTGTGCATAATCCTTATGAATGGTGATTAAGAAAATGGGAGATCCTAAACACCTCCTTTGCCATTTCTCAAACACTGGATCAATGTAATTCTTGTTGTAGTAGGAACTGATGGCCCTAGTGATGTCAGTACTGTACACAGCATAAACGATGCCAGCCATACTAAAGAATATAGTTAATGGATCATTTTGTGAGTTCGAGGCCCATTGTGCCTGAATAGTGATATGGTCAAATTTTCCGCAGTATATTGACATACATACCCTTCGACAAGTACCAGTTTGGGTGTTTAACCACACGTCACGATATTATTCAAGCGTGAGTTGCTTTATTTCCTAACACAGTCAAGGAAATTGAGGCAAACGTATTTTTTGTTAATCAAGACCTCGGATGTCAGGACCAGAGAAACCCAGTGACCAGAATGTGAGTTGTATCACCTGGTTGAGAAAAATACCCTAAACATCACTCATCACATTTACAGGTACTCCCAGGGTCACAAATGGGTGTTCCTTATCAAGTTGTTTGAGGGTGTGACGTTTCTGTTTGTGGGTCGCATGGAAAGGTCATCCTACACGATGCTCAGCTTCAAATTATGGTATTCCATTTTTAAAATCGTTATATCAGCGGCATATTGTCTCATACGGAGAAATCTCTCATGTAAACACACTAAAAATATTTGTAGAGCCAGGTTGGGTTTTGTTCGAGTTCGAAAAGTAGCCAAATTTTGGCGGAGATTATGACCGTGTTAGTGACATGTAAGGAGTACTATGACCCGGACAAATTTCGACATGGTTAATTCCTGCTAGCTTAGCGTTATTCAACGAAACCGTAAATTATTATAGTGAAATTAAAAAAAATACTATACACTTATTAGCAGTTGATAACAGCTTAGTACGTAGGGAAAAAAGCATTATCGTTTTACCCCTGGTTTTAAAGATTATACGTTAGGTGATATAATTTATGAAAAAGAAGTACACATAACTACACGAAAAACTACTTATTTATTCGTTCCAATATACTAAAAACGTAATGTCGATAAAATAGGATAGTCAGAAACAGTGAGGTGAACACTATTTCTGGCAATGGTCCTATTATTGTGTGGTTCATTTGCCCTCGGCAGTGGTTTCCCGAGGATATCCAGCAGACAAATAGTAGGGATGATGGGAACGGCACTTGCGGCGATGATGGATGGCAGCTTGCTTGGAAGGCGGTGAAACCGATGGATACCAACCGAGTAGACCCCCAACGCGAAGTTTAGCCGGGGGTAACCCAACGATATTCAAGTCAAAGCAGCTGGTGTACCGCTCACCAACCGTGTTTTGGTTCATGTCCCACAAGAACACCAACTCCATGACCGAACCTTTAAAATCCTTGGGAATGGTATACCGAAGCCAACAATTGGAATTGTCCGAATGACCGTCGCATTTGTTAATAAAGGGCCCCTGGCCCAAAATATGGACGGTATTGGTTTTAATTCCATCTATGGCGTCACGATATGTCACCGTTTTCAAATCTCGATTGGGAAAGTGTAAAACGTACACCTGGCGATCTTTAAGATCATGGTGGCCATTAATTTGGTACTTTAGATAAGTACTTTCCCCAGCGAGCATGGTGGCCATCGAAAAGGGTTTGGGATAGTCAGGCTTGGCTTGACGATTCGGGTCACAGATGGGTTTGTCATTCGGTGGACCTTCCAGGCGGTAGGTATAAAGGTCATCAATGGGTGTCACACTAGCCCGTCCTGGGTAATTTCGGGAGTAACCCATGCAGCGCTTGGTCTGGGGGTTAAATTTTACGCAGTCAGCCCAGGTATGTGCACTCACATATGTGCTAAAGACTAGATTGGCGAGTGCTAGAGCTCGCAATCGTGACCAGTGAATCATTATGGATTGTCTCGAGGGTAAAAGGACGTATAGAATATTGGTTAATCAGAAGGGAGGGGAAGAGGTGGACGATGGTATGAATATTATCACAACTGGTACACGAGGGGGAAGAAAATATAACTTCTTGAAAGATAACACTAAATGGTTAATACGAAAGCGGTAATTTTTCAAACGGATCGTATACGTCGAGTATAGAAATATGCAGAGAAAACTGTAACCCAAAAGTACCTGACTATCGACGAATTTATACTTTATACGATACCAATTCTCCACAATGTTTGACTAAATCACTTTGGGCCGATGGAATTTGGGTATAATAATCCCACCAGATGGGCGATGCAAAAAAATGAAAGACGCAAACAATATGAATTACAGAACACCGAGGCAACAATGTCAATTTTTCCAAATAAAATTCGATGTCAAAATTTGAACAATGTTAACCCAACTGTGACGACCAAGACAAACAAAATCACAAGAAAAAGAAATAAAGAGCCTGAATACTAAGCCGTAGAAAGGGTTATTGAATATTGGTACAATGGTCACAACATACGCAACAGCCCACCAAAGGATTAAAGTGTCATTTGCCCCGAAATGGGATGGCAATAACCTACCAAAACTAAATTTAGCTGTGAAGATGCAAATGGCTTTTTTCCACTCGACGTTACAGATATGAAAGTGGTATCATTATCTTGCTTTACGTGTGCAAACTTTGTTAAGGCTGGTCAAGCTGGGAAAGAAAGGTCTAATAATGGGATTTCGTAATCGTGATAGAAGTGGGAGCTTGTGGGAAGAGAGGAGCGATGCGTGGACAGGTTAGGATGTAAAGAATTGAAGTTGATGGGAGTATAAGATAGTGATAAAATGGTAATGTTAAGCGTGTAAGTTTTGTTAAAAAATGACTGAATTCTATGAGATCTATAAGTTAAAAAATGAAAATGGATGCGAAACCAAACCCTCTAAAAAACGAACTACGAAATGCGGAAAATATAATGCTTGGTACTACATGGTGAGAATTGCTAGTCAATATATAGAACCCTGGGAATGCGAAAGTCCCTCGTATTGCACGACAACGTAGATTCACGGAATTACCGTGACCTCTGGAGCGGACATTGTGTAAGGGTACCACTTGTCCAACCTTTAAATGAAGAAGGAGCCGCTTTCGGAATATTCTCTTAGTGGGAACATTCTACTATTCATTCGTTTTTTTAAAAAAAAGTGGGATCCACAATTACTGCTTTATTTTTAAACTGGTGTTTAAGTGGACCGTGGTAAGAATTTACTTCTTGGAGTGGAAATGAGAGAGGGGCTACTATTAGGACGTAAAACAAGGATTTCAAAGCCTGCTAAATGTTCCAAAGTTACTGTAGATGCTTTATTTTCCTATGACCCATATACCGAATCTTCACAACGTGGGAAGAACTCTCATCGCCCAAAGACAACCTCTAGGGCCATTAAATTCCTAAATTTTGGATGTATACCCCCCCTCCCCGTGGATAAATAGTCTCACCCGGTTTCGTATGTATTAAGTACAGACTTGAATTGGTTAATCGCCAGTGTATTATCAATAAAGAAGAAGTTGATTCCTTGCCTGGTTTCATGTATTTTTATTAGATACACTAAATCATCACTATCTGAGGAATTTGTATCACCATCGTTATTATTTTTAACTTTCCTTCATGATATCACTACGCCTTGGCTACAATGCACCCCATACCTTAATGTCGCGGCTTTACTTTGTGTATTCGTTGAGCTATTGCAATTATAACTTTTCTGAGCGCTATTATTCATATCCACCACCAATTCGGTCATAAGGGATGTCATATTTCGCTTCTCACTATACTTGACCCAAAATGAACATAGTTTAAGCTTTGCTATCTATTCTTTACAAGGTACACTATTAATCAACTTATGACATGAGAAAAGTGGTTGATCTTAGTGGCTGTATCAAGAAAGCACGGCTCTACCGTCAAATCTACTTGACGGATTTATCATCGGGCTGTGGGATCTTGGTCTTGTGGGTCAAATGGTCGTTGACGAGACCAAAAAAATATCCCACATACGATAGCCTCCTCCTCCACCATCACCACTACAAACGCTCATGATACGTCTACATATTTTTATTGGATTCGTTAGTAACGGTTGCATTTTACCATAGTTTGTTCCCTCTTTTTCTTGTATACCTTCAGGATTCACACTTGGCTTTGCTCTTTTAGTTTTCCACACTTTATATTTTGTACAATTTACCACCGCAATGGCCAATCGTACGGTGTCCGACGCTCGAGCCATTCACGGCACGAATCCTCAGTTTCTTATTGAGAAAATTACACGCTCTCGCATTTACGACTCGCTGTATTGGAAAAAAGAATGCTTCGCATTAACAAGTAAGTGGCAGTAATAGACACAGAATATCCCTCCAATTTCCTTTCTGAAGAAAATTAAGAACGAGCGTGAACACTAATTTCGTGCCCATGTACTCCAATCGTACTGCCAACCCAGACTATTACTAACCTTTTGCGCTTTTGGTTTACCATTACATCTCGTTATCGTCTAGTGGAAACCTTGCTGGATAAGGCCGTCGATTTACCCTGTATCGGGGGAACCTATGGCAATCAAAAACCCACCGAATTTCTCTGCCTGGCGCTCAAAATGCTCCAATTGCAACCCAGTAAAGATATCGTCTTGGAGTTACTGCGTGATCCCGACTTCAAGTATTTGCGAGCGTTGGCTGCCTTTTATCTCCGACTAACGGGAAATACAAAAGAGGTTTACACCGAGTTGGAAGTCCTGTATAAAGACTACCGTAAACTCCGGGAACGGAGTCCCACGGGGGACTATTTTATTACCCATATGGATGAATTTATTGACCAACTTTTACGGGAAGAGCGGGTGTGCAGTACTACCCTTCCCCATTTGACCAAACGACATATACTGGAGGAAAACGATCAGCTTTTACCTTATCATAGTCCATTGGAAAATGCTCTATCGGCATCAGATGTCAGTGAACCAGAGGAGTGAATGGTTTGTCAAAAGGAATATATCCAATACTCTTACTTGTAATAAATAAAAGGAAACAGATGATCTAGATTGGAATATCTATTGATGATAAATATTTCAGAGCTCTACATTACCAGAAGATGTAGCGGTATTTATTATACCATTTTAT
>JANBPY010000311.1:0-12022 GCA_027577015.1 Dispira parvispora
CTCCTTTGTGTTCGGGAAATTCTTACTAGTGTCGTCTCTGTATACAAATTATTTATATACCCCCATCTCTCCCCCCCCCTTTCCTAAAGCAAAGGGTTGTACCTTTGAAACGATTTATCATACTCTGTTTCATTCCACCCATTATTCCTTTTATTCGGTAGCCCACGAATGTGTAACACATAATGCCCGTCACAGACAGCACTGCGTTCCATAACAACGATAATGACCAATTAGACGGGATGGACATGAGCGCCACCGGGTCAGACTATGACGATGATTTCCTCATGAGTGACCCATATGACCCCGAGGAATACGACGGAGTGGAAGACGATGGATTTTACGACGAAATAGGAGGCCAAGGGTTGTTTACAGCAGAAGGTACCAAGGGCTTGGAAGAACGTCGACCCCTTTACCAAGTGGAATACGAAACGCATTCCGAGTCGGAACTTGTGCAATTGCAAAAAGAAGAGGCGGCCAAAGTAAGCGGAGTGTTTGGAATACCCATGTCGCACGCTACCATGATGTTGCGGTCAATGAAGTGGAACAAGGAAAGGTTTTTTGAGCGATTTACGGAAAACCCGGAAAAGGTTCAGTTGGAAGCGGGTATTGTTACTTTGGAGGAAGCAGCGCAACGACGGGTTACGCCGGAAGTGAAACAATACTTTGCCGACCGACGAGTCAGGGCTGTAGAGTCCAACGTTCAATATCCCGACTGGGAGGAACTCTCGCCCGAAGCCCAAACTCAACGAAATTTAGTCGAATTTATTCCTGACGCTCTGTGCGAAATTTGTTTTAGTGGGGATCCCTCCGTACCTACTTATGCGTTGCCCTGTAGGCATCGATATTGTATTGACTGTTACCGAGAATATCTAACGCACAAGATTTGGGACGAAGGGTTATCGGCTAGAATACAATGCCCAGAGTTCCAGTGTCCCATTATCGTGGGTGAGCCCGTCGTGGAAATGCTAGTCTCTTCCGCTGATTTTTCGCGGTATCGAAACTTGTTGCTACGATCGTACGTCAGTGAAAATGATACCATGCGTTGGTGTCCCGCCCCCGGTTGCGAGTATATTATCGAATGTCATACCCCCCAATCAGCGTTATTGTCCACGGTGCCAACCGTGCGTTGTAGATGCGGCCATGCATTTTGTTTTGGCTGCGGTTTGGACGATCACCAACCCTGTTTGTGTATACTGGCGCGTAAATGGTTGAAAAAGTGCTCGGATGAATCTGAAACCTCAACGTGGATTTCCGTCAATACTCAGGAATGTCCCAAGTGTCAAGCCGTCATTGAGAAAAATGGTGGCTGTAACCACATGACCTGTCGCAAGTGTCAGCACGAGTTTTGTTGGGTATGTCTAGGTCCCTGGTCGCAGCATGGCAGGGCGTGGTATAATTGTAACAGGTACGACGAAAACGCTAGCAAACAAGCCCGCAGTGCCCAAGAAAAATCCCGGGAGGCGCTCACCCGTTACTTACATTATCAAACCCGCTATGCCAACCACGAGCGGAGTGCCGATTTAGATCGAGATATGTATCGTAAAACCGAGCGCAAGATGGAATTAATGCAACAGGCGTCCAGTTTGTCATGGATCGAAGTTCAGTTTTTACGGGATGCCGCCGATACCTTGATTCAGTGTCGAATGACATTGAAATGGACTTATGCCTTTGCGTTTTACTTGGCTCGTAATAATATGACAGAATTATTCGAGGATAACCAACGCGATTTGGAAATGGCTACCGAACAATTAAGCGAGTTTTTAGAGTCACCCATTAACCCGGATACTATTTCTACTCTACGACAGCAAGTATTGGATAAGACCGCCTATGTTGCTTCGCGACGAAAAGTGGTGTTGGAGGACACAGCGAGAGGTTTCGCCGAAGACAGGTGGGATTTTAACGTGTCTTTGACCGAGTAGAAGGGTGTAATGCTAACCCGATGGAGTGTTTGGTTTTACGTAGAGTAACGTTTGGTGGTTGTACCTTGTTTTTATCACCCTGTCTTTTTATTCATTGACCCACGGCATATCTCTGTTGGGTTGACCACTTTCCCTTATTGATATGATTACTTTTTTTTTTGCAGTAGCTGGCTTTATGTGTAAGGCATTATTAAACTTTACTATCAGAAACAAAAAGTATAATGCTCCAAATTATCAAGTTTGTACTAGACGCGTTAAATTGTAATAGTCAAAGTGCTACTTTCGGAAGAGCAAGCCAAACTAGGCTGAAAATGGAATTACCGATGAGATCAATCCAGAGTTATCCGTAAAGCACTTTGGTCACTGCGACCAACCTGGAGACACTCTAGTAAAACAGGAAACGGGCGAGGGCATTTGACTGGACCAGAAGGGGTTAGCCGCATCCAATAGAATAGTCCGTAATCAACCATGCATGGTGATGCATGGTGGCCAACACGTCTACCTAATGATTAAAAGGACACATCCCCCCTTATTTTGACCATATACGGGCGACATACGTTGCCAAGGTATGGTATTGGTGAATTATATGCCGAAAAGTACACTCGACAAGGGGGAAGGCCAGTTTTGGCATTGGGCGTACGCGACATCGGATAGGTAGGACATTTTAGACCAGTGTCATACTACTAAACACCCTCCTACCTTGCGCACTGCCGATGCCTTTGATTCCGCACTGTGGTGTACGGTTGACCATCGAGACATTTCTATAGTTTCCTTTCTTAAAATTTGATGGTGATTGGCCCGCAGAGAAAAACCAGAGGGAGCTCGAGAAAGTCGAATTTGGTAATTTCCTTTCATGGAAAGTGTATGGTTCACGAAACGGAGCTGATACTGGATGTTTACATGGCTCGTAAAACACGATTACGCGTTGAAAAGCTGCTCGTTTATACACACTGGTGTGCTCCGATTGGGTCATTTATGTACTCCTACACTCGGTTTGGCGTCAATTTTAAGCAAAGCTGGCTACTGTCCTGGCAAGAAAAGAGCGGAGCCAAAAATTGCTCTCACTTGTATAAATGGACTATGTTGGACGCTCCCATGTGTGCTCCTCGTAACCTGTCGCTATATACTTGACCCGCAGTATCTATCGACCTCTGCGCTATTTCCCCTTTTCTTCACCACCTCCACCTCTCCTCCATACTTGCTCTCGCTACAGCCTTTACTCTACGATCCACTCCAGCCCTTGTGTGTCTCCTGTACCCATCTCGTTGTCAACCAAGATGGGGTATTACGCAGGCCACTGCTTTGCGCTCAATATCACCGAAATGGTAGCAATGCTAAACGCGGTTTATCCGAACCACGAAGGTGATCGCTTCAGCCTTTTCACTACGCACTTGCGTTCGCAGGGTCTTGATAATTTCGGCGTGATCCGTACTTTGCAACACCCCACCAAAGTGTTTTTATTCTTCTCGTGCCGTCGCGTGGAGGACAATACGCTTGTGCCCCTTCCCATTGTATACCATATGGCAATGCAATTTGTGGCGGCTACCGGCTTGTTGCTTGCCAACGGATGGTTTCCTCTTTATTTCTCGACCTTAAACCAGGGTTATTGGGCCCACTTCCAGCTTTCTGCACCCATTGACAATACTCAACATGTGCAGATTGCTACCGAGATTAGCCTGTACATTTAAGACTGTCGACTATCCAATGCTGTATTATATTTTTTAACCACCTTCCTGTATATTTTCTAGCCCCCATCCACTCCGTTCCTGTTCTTTTACTTGCTTATCACGCCTTACTTACCAGTTCCCCTATGTTGACACTACAGTGTCCTTTCCCTGTAGGATGGTGTTCAGTTTTATGATTATCCCTCTTTCATTATTCAGAAAACTTATCCAGGTTTTCGAAGCCCATCCTTTTTATTGTATCTTATCCAAATTCTGGAATTGTGCTATAATTATTTCGTGGTGATTAGCAAAAACTTTTATTCAGTAAAAAATCTGTGAGTGGATGGAATCACCAAAGGAAAAAAAGTGAGTGCTGATATAATTGCAGATCTTGATTTACCAGGTGATTAAGGAGCTTCATGAGTGTCACAGTTCTTCATCTAATAATGTTCGGCGGAATTTCGACTTTTAGTTGCAAGAGTGCTCATCTGTTTATTACATACACAGGTGAGATTGTATTGTTTTAAAGCAAAAGAAACATGCAAAATCCATAGTACTTTTGTCAATACAGCTTTAGTCGGCCGGTGACCTGGTTCACCAGAGAAATCGGACCAGGTCCGATCCCAAGTACCGTGCGGGAACCGGCAGGGATTTGGGTACGTCCAGCGTCACGTACGGAATAGCAGGTCAAACCCAGGCTCCTGGCGTGTTCTTGCAGGGCCAGCATGTCCTTTTCGTCGTCACACTTGACCGTAACCTTGGCCTGTCCGGTGTACTCCCAGGCCTGCAACATCTTGGGGTTCGTTTTATTGATGCGTTGGTAGCATCCCAGCGTGGCATGGCAACACTGAGCTGCTACTTTTCCCTTGGACATTTCTAAATCTTTTCGAATTACAAGTACCTAGTATTCAGTATGAAATGGGAAACGACGGGAGGGGAGAGCGAGTTCAAAAGGGCAACCAAAGCAGCAATGTGTTAATGTATATACTAGTTGACGTTTGCATTGTCGCTCCAGCTCTAGTGCCAAGGAATACCCACCGAATGTGCAGTTGGTATAAAAGTGACCGTCCCTATTCCGAGTGTCTTGTAAACTTACCAATTTTAAATCCTCGTCCAGTGGCTCCATTTCACTACCGGAATCCTCGTCATAATCTGCGGTAAGCCGTGTAGCAGCCACTTTCGTCAATGAAGAAGCTGGGTTGGCCGTGGGGCTAGATAAGGCCGAATACGAAAGTCCGACGAGAAGACTGACTACGCTAGCCAGCATGACCTGCCATAATGTGAATGTCGATGCATCGAGCGCACCGGTTTGCGATTCCGACATTTTGCACGACCAATATAACACTACCTTTGTAAACCTTGTCAAAAAGAAACCCCAAAGAGAGTAAACGTCAAATTTATATTTTCAATGTAAAATAAATCGAGGAAAGTGGGTTTAACCTTCGAAATGGAATAGAAAAAGGGTGAAAATAAACGCGCTTGAAAAATGCACTAAAATTATGGTTCAGCCAACAACTTTTTTCCATGTTTTTTTTTAAACCTGCAAGCAGCATCATACTCGGTGCAGCATACAGGTAAACTCCACATGGATACCTTTAAGATGTTGTATGATTTTGCAGAAGATATACTTGTTGTACTCGACACTTACAATTGCTGTGATGATTTTATTTAACTCGTATGATACTATGTAGCAGAAAGAGCAATTTACTTTTGATTTAGCACTGGAAATTGGGATGCCACACATGATTTCCGCAGGTTCAGTGGCTAATAAGCCTAGGGCAACACAAAGACCTTGATCAAAGAGAGGTGATGGCCACTACACGGTCATACGTACGTTGGACAAAGCCAGAGTTTTTCAGGTCTGCTTCTTTTTATCCGCTCTGCTGGCTTTACCCTTTTTCGAGTCGGCCTGGGCGGGCAGCCAATCGTTATTTTGTGCTGATTTGTCCAACGTCACCACACTGGGATGTCCTCCTTTCTTGACCCCACCGTCCAAGTAGGTGAGCTTAGCCCAGTAACCCACTCCTGCCACCACTCCCACAATGAAAAGGTAGATGGACCACAGCTGCGGATCGAAACTTAGCGTCGAGGGTTCCACTATAGTAACAGTACCATTGAACGCCGCAAGCGTAAAGGTGTTTCCCTGCGTTTTATCGGAAAACTCCACCTCGATAGTCAAGGTCGCCTGGTCCGCTTCCAACAAAGGAGTAAAACGGTACGGCAGCTTGACAGTCCCTTGACTGGGCAAAGGGGTGGTAAACCGTGCCGGCTCCAACGTACGTAGAGGTTTCGTAAAGTCTTCAGGGTCGTACAAATATGCCCGAATCCGTTCCACTTGGTACTTGCGCTCATCGTGATTCTCCACTTCGACAAGAACCGAATTGCGCCCCAGATTGGTAATGCGATCCTGACTCTTGGTGGGGAACACGGTTTTTACTTCAACGTTGGGTTCAACCAAGCCATCCTGGGCGTGAGTCCATCCTGCCCAGGCTAGGCACAGGACCACTGCGCTGCTAATAATAAAGGGGGAAATTTTTACCATATTCGGCCGTCCTGTAGAATGAGGGTCTATATCGGAATTGCATAAAGAACCTAGATAGAGAGTAATTTAAAGTAAAACAAAAAGAAACCAATGTCAACTTGGGGCCATCGGAATCTGAACCTCAATCGTGACCAGGCTCTTGCCGTTAACTGACCAACCACGGTATTTCGCTGAGCTCAGACTTTTCCACTGGTGCGCGTGGAGTGAGGCTGCTGCCTCCATTAGAAACCAGCTTCTCACGCACTTCAAAACTAGGTGCGAAACACGTGATATTCCCGCCTTGGCATCCACTGTCGATCTTTTAATCGGGGCACAGTTCTAATGTTTCACTGTTAAACGAGACCAAGTTCCGACCAAGGGACGTGTGTGTCAATACCTATGCAGGAGGCTGCCCCTCTTTGGACTAGTGAAAGCCGTACTATATAAAAGTGATCATGTGTCACCGCTTCATTATTATCATAACTAGTCTGTTAATTTTTTTGCTAGCCTCTGCCACTTTTGGGATACCTATAGTTTTTTTCTGTTAACCACCGTGTACAAGGTCCTTTTTGCACTTTATGCCTGAACGCCCTGTCAGCTCTAGTGTTATGTAACAAACGACCAGTATGCATCCTCACTATCCTGGCACTGCACCCACACCGAGCGAATATTCCGGGGTCTCTCACTCCATGCCCGCTGGAGGAAACCTTTTGCCTTCGTTCAACCGGCTTACCACTCAGGACGTCCCACCACCCACTCCCTCTCGACCCCAAGCGACGTCGGTTACACCTGGAGGACCTCAGATTCTCAGTATCCATGAAGGGGAAACTGTCCACCATCGCCTCTTGTTGGTCTACGGTCGAGCAGGACAACCTGATACCCGCTTCGAGGATGAACTCATTTATTATCCCCAGAATTTTCCCGCTCAGCGTTGCTTGGTGGTAGACACGCACTTTAAAAGTCTGGTTCCGTTAGAGCCCGGCCAAAACGTCATCCGGTTCCACTACGGCGGCCAGGATACCTATCTAACGGTGTATTACACCCCACTGTTGCAGAATCCACCTCTACGACTTGCTATCATGGTGGCCAAAGATTCCCCGCTAACCTTTGACGCACCACCGGAAAAACGAGGCCCGGGTAAAAATGACTTGGCGGCCGCCGTGGTCAAGTTACGATGTGCGGCTTATCTATGGCAAGCCTTTACATCTGAGCAAATGTACCGTAACGGGTTCGGTCGCCGTACGTTCCGGTTGGAGGAAGAGTGGCTACCGGATACTCTGACTAACCAGGAGAGTGTGCCCCGGAACACAGCCCAGGTGTACATTGTACGTTCGAAATTAACACTGGCCGAGATGCGGGACCCACTTCGTGCTCAGCAATACAAGCCACCAAATGGGCAGAAGGCAAAAGAAAGTATGTTTAACGTGTTTTCTCAGGCCATCGAAGATTACGGTGCACCCTTTGATCAGAGTTGCTACGTGGCAGCGCTTATCCTGGACTCCCACTGGGACACCAAGCTGCACACCATCACGGCCCACGCCGCATTAGGCGGGGGGATTAAACACCGGCAACAGGCGGTGTTCGGATCACACTGCACTCATGCCTGGCCTTCGGCGCTCGAAGAGGTGACGCCTTGTTTCCTTGACAATACCGTTACCGACGAGTCTATATTGGCCAATGATGCCGGAGACTGTGGCACGTATTACAAAACAGCCAATATTGGCATGGGGGCCTTTCTCCATGAAGTGGGTCACTTATTGACTCTCGCCCATACTCCATCCGGAATCATGAGTCGTGGATTCCGAAATTACAATCGGACTTTTATGGTAAAGGAACCGGGGTTCGCTCCTATTACCCCTGGAGACGAAGATGGATCCCACTGGCACCGTACCGATATCATTCGGCTATTGTTTCACCCTTGTCTAAGGTTGCCCACTGATCCTCCTGCATTGTCCCCTGCCCTGTCGAATGTTGCCAGTTCCTTTTATGCCATTGATAAAGGCATCCTAATTACCAACGAAGCAGGGATTGCCTCTTTGGAAATTTGGGTCAAGGATAGGTTGGTGGGGCATTTAGAATATTGGCAAACTTATCCTCGACCTCCTGCCCAAGTGGTAGTAACTGCTGAGGAACTGCGTCGCCACGCCACTTGGAAGGCCGGTGATAAAGTTTGTCTAACGGCCTTTGCCATATCTCAATCCAGGGATACCATCCAAGATTTAGACGGGTTTGAATCTCAGCATCAAGTTCGTCTTCCCCTTGATCACGGTACCATTACAGCGTTTAAAAGTGACACCTTTGGTGACGGCCGTATGCAGGGCACCAAGTCTTTCCAAGTATTCTTTTCTGGTAGTCCCGCTCCTTTTTCCAGTTCAAAGCTTTCCAGGATTTTGTCATCCTTCCACGATAAACAGGCTCTGTCCCCAATAACCCATATTCGTATCTACCAGGGTGGTTTCGTGGACGGGTTCACGGTGTA
This sequence comes from Dispira parvispora, assembly GCA_027577015.1. Taxonomy (NCBI): domain Eukaryota; kingdom Fungi; phylum Kickxellomycota; class Dimargaritomycetes; order Dimargaritales; family Dimargaritaceae; genus Dispira; species Dispira parvispora. The sequence goes on from JANBPY010000311.1 coordinate 8,584, forward strand.
TTTGGCGGATGGTCGCTCTGTGCAGTGTGGTAATGCCAAAGGTAACTCTCTGGATTTCCATTTTCAAAGTGGGGAGCAATTGGCCTATATCAATGTCCGCAGTGGTGCATGGATCGATTCGCTCGAATTCGTAACCACCACCGGTCGCACCACGGGTTGGTGTGGGGGATCCAAAGGGGGTGGACTTCACAAATTGTGCCCACCTGCCGGTTACGACTGGGCTGGGTTGTACGGTTCGGCTGCGAGGTGGTTGGACTCACTGGGCTGCTTTTATTGTCGAAAGCAAGTGGGCTAGGAAGAAGTCTTTTATAATTCTGCTCAGCTTTTCTGAAGAACAAACAAGGGTGAATAGCAGAGCTTCCACCTTTATAATCCTTTAATTCACCTTTATTACCTACCACTGGATACATTTTTATTCCCGTGCCATTTTGCGGCAACTGGAATGAGTAGCGGAAAAGTATTAATGGCACATAAAGATAGGCTACTGGAATCGATATTGCTTTGTTCTGTTTGTCATTTCGTCTCTACAAAAACCAATTAACATTGCTTTACACCATGTACCGCATGACACTTCGTTACCTGTCCCCACAGGTGGTCAGCCGTCGGGCCTTTCATTCTTCCCGTTGGTCCGCCATCCAAACTGGTGAACCCATTCCCAACACTGTTCTCCAGGAAAAGTCACCGGCTAACACTGTTAACGCCCACGATTTCTTCCAGCCGTACCAAAAAGCCGTGCTTATTGGGGTCCCGGGGGCCTTTACGCCAGGGTGCTCGCGTACCCATGTACCAGGCTATGTAACGGACTTTGACCAACTTCATGCCAAGGGTGTTGATATGGTGGCTTGCGTATCGGTGAACGACGCTTTTGTGATGGATGCCTGGTCGCAGCAGATTGACAAGCACGGAAAGCTACGGTTTTTGGCCGACCCGCGTGCTGAATTGGTGCGAGCCATGGACTTGGCTTTTGACGCCTCGGGAGTGCTAGGTGGTTTGCGTAGCAAGCGTTTCGCTATGGTATTGGAACACGGCGTGGTCAAGCGTTTGGAAGTGGAACCAGATAACACGGGTCTCTCGTGCTCCTTGGCCAAGAACCTGGTGGAAATATTATAGGCCCATACCAACGGTGGGCTTCCTGGCATAGCAGGATATTTTGGGTCCTTACTGTTTTTTACCTACCTTCTAGGTGAGTTTTATTATGAGTTAAGGTGTTCGTTTGGATTAAAGTCATAAATGACAACAGCAGCAGTTTTTGGTGAGTAATAATAAACAACCGTGGGCCTACTTGACTTATAACCAATATTGTCCAAATAACGTGAGGAGTTATCAATAAGAAGTGTCCTTTATACGAAACATAGAGAGACTACGCCAAGCTGAGTATTTCCCGAAAGTACGTTTGTACAGGTGAGGAAATATGATCCCCCTTTTCCGCAAGACAGTGATTTAGCGCATCAGTAACCTTGTCATTCACGTTAGGACAATAATACAACAGCTCCGCCACTAGCTTTTGTAATTCCGCCGGTAAATTGATAAACGGCCCAAACATGGCCCCTTTGTTGGGTATCTGGACGTAAAAAAACGGCACCAATGTGAGTTGAATCCGAGTCCAGGTACTGGCATTAATGTACGAACCCGTGCGTTTCAATGCCAACGCCAACACTTTGAGCGTGACGGTTGACGCCCGTGGGAAATCCGATTTAAGTTCCCATAGTAACCGCGGTAGCGCGATGAGCCACGATTCCAATAAAGAGGTTACTTCACCGGTTTCGTTTCTTAACTGTGGAATAATAGGGCTGGATGAGGAGGTCTGGATCTCAAACAAACGGGCTAAATATTCCAACATGATCAGCTTGGCGGGTGACCGTGTTGATTCCGTTTGGAAATAGTGGAAAAGGGCGCGGTACAACGCACCACCAAGTTCACTGGATAGCCCAGTTTGTAAACGCCAAACTGCTGGCAGGGCAGCCACGAGGCCTGGTGGATCAAAGCGTACCTGAGACTGTACCGTACTAGACACCTGGGTAAGGTAGTATCCTTCTTTGGGTGACCCATCGGCTTGTTCCGAGGATCCTAGGGCCAATAAAATGAAATTAAAAATATCCAGTGACCATCTCGCGAGATCACGGTCCATGGACTTGGCCTTACTTCGGGCTGACTTTTTGGTTTGGACGACAGCAGTATTATTAGTAGTTGGGTCGGTTCCCAGAAGATTACCAGTCCTACCAGAAGTGGCTAATAGCTGAGCAACCATCTCGCAAACAGCCGAGTTCATGTCCTGGAAAATACTCTGGGTGTGCTTATCCTGCAGGCGAACCACATTATGACCAAAAGGAAAGTAGATCATAATGTGCTTCATCAGCTGGACGAACTCGTCGTCTTCGTTCAAGGGGGAGCCGGGTGCGAGGTGGAAATCTTCGCGCCACAGGACACGCAGAATTTGGATGACCAAGTCCAGAATGGCGAGTTCAGGCTGGTCGTTGCGGACCCGAGCCCCATCGATAAATACCGCGGGACACGCTTCTACCCAGGCCGCTTGTAAAAATGGGAACAGCTCCGCCAAAACCTGACGGCCAGTGGTAGGTTGTTGATCTGGTGTGGGGTTTGTTGGGTTGGAAACAGTGGACGAGTTAGCGGTAGACTTGTCACTCAGCATGTTCTCCCCGAAAAGGTCTAAATAGACAAATGGGGACCCCGTCTGACTGGGCAGCAACGAACCCGGTTGGCGGAGTAGGGTAGGAATGGCAGCGTTTTCAGTGGTCACGACATGCTGTGATGAATCGTCTGAAGAAAAAACACTGGTGATCTGCCAACGCTCGGGAATAAACCAAAAAATATCATCATCAACAGAGAATTGATGGTGTTCTGGCAATGCAGCACCATGTACTCTGTGGCGGTGGGGAGACAATGCACAAAGAAACTTGTGGAGGCTTTTCATGATATCCACCCGTACGGCCTGGGACCACATTTGGGACCCTAACCGTGCTCGCCTCGGTGTCGTAGTGGCCCGTGCCGAATTCGATGACTCACCTCCCTGCGACCGGGTATCTGTACGGAGCATATCAAAATAAATAGGCAGAACAGTGGCTTTATACCGGGCCATAATAGTTGGGAAAATGTCGACCCAGTTATCCAGTAAACGCAACCCATCTAGACGGATATCTTCTTCGATGTGGGTCATGGCAGAACATGTAAATGCCATGATAAGGGAGTGAAAGGGGGCAAGACCAGTCAGAGGCACTTGGGCCAAATGGGTTTGGCAAAACTGCCGCACGAGTTTCCGCAAGACCGGCTCATCGTCCACAAACAAACGCACCAGAGCGTGTACCACGGCGCCCAAATTTTGCACCAGGTGTTCGGGGTGTTGTCGGACGATTTCCTCCAGACCCTGTACCGCTTCTTTGCGAACCACTGCACTGTAATGCTTGCTTTGGGTCAATAGTTC
>JANBPY010000312.1:0-11997 GCA_027577015.1 Dispira parvispora
AAGGTTGTGTAAAATGATGATCCGACCCTATTGCCATAGGGTTGAAAAATGCTTATAGAAAAATGGTTAGACAACCAACTAAATTATTAACACACATCAATTCGTAAGAAAGGAATGTGGGGTATATTAAGTTTATTGACTGCTTGGTAACTCTCCAGACTAAACAGGTAATATGGATGATATTCTTTTTTTCTGGTGAAGAGTGATTCAAGCGCGGAACTAATACCTTAGCTGCGAAGTTTTCTTTGTATGAGATCCAATCCATTCTAGAGGATTATCCATTCTACTGTTAGATAATGTCGGTCATAGTATATCTACTGTGTTCCCACCTGTACGATCCCTGCCTTTTCAAGGAAGTAGATTGTAAGGGGGAGTAGAGCCACTGTTTTTCCCCCACTTTAGATTTCCAACAGTTTTCCCAGCTTTGTTGGAGATTCTCAGTATCAAAAAGTATCTCATTGTTATTTTTTTTCATTTCTGATTTTTACTCCCAATTCTGGTTGGTCTGCATCCAAGAGAAATGCCCGATATCAAATGCAACCTTCTTTTGCAGCCAAAAATATTTTGGACATCCTTCTCCTGTTCAGCATGTATAGCGCCTAAGTTTTCTTATAACCCCCCCCACTACATGTATGCCAATACTTGCTGGAGTTAAAAGTATTTAAACAGCCCGGTCTCCCAATTCAGTATTTCCCTCTGCGCACTACGTATATAGGCCCGAGACAGTGCAGTGTATCTTCACCTGTACCTTATCTATTTATCATTCTAGTACTATTATTCTTGTACCCGTAGAGTATACCAGTTCGCGAAAAGGGACTTTCCAATTGTTACTCGACCCCCTTTTGTCCAAAGTCCTTCCTTACTCTAACAACTCCTACTCGTACCATTTACATGGTTCCCCTACTGGCCCCATGCCGACGTCCCCGATTGTTTAACTACTCGGTTATTATCGATATATTCTGGGAGAGTTTCCACAGCCGAACTAGCCAACACTTCCGGTTACGTCTTTTTTTTAAAAAAATCGTTTTAGGTTAACATACTACATCTCTAGCGGGTCACTTTTAAACCAAGCGAAGTGAGGAGGTGACCCTTGGACAATATATCCGGCACCTGAGGAGGAAGGCAGCAATAGGCTCCTACTACAAAGTCATTTTTTACCCCTAGTCACTTTTCACGCAAGCGTTACTTCCTACGCACGAACTCCAGCCATGGCGGAGGTCTATCAGGTCGTCAGCCATGACGGGTTACGAAAACACGTAGAGTACCTCTTTATATTTTCCGTCATGGGACTTATTGTGGGCTATAACCTGTTCATATCCATCAAATATATCCGTTACAGCCGTACTCCTATCCAGCGCCTGTGCTTGGCTATGAACGTCTTTATGATGGTGTGCTCCTTTATCCTTGTCCTACGCGATATAGGGTACTACACTTGTAGTATTTTTACCATTACCTTTTTCGTCGTTTACCTGGGTACGATTACTTTTCTGGGTTTTATTCTAGTTATCAAAGTGTACTATGCCAGCAACTACCGTAAGCTACTGTTATTTGGCTTGCTAACCCTCCAATCGGCGGTGGTGGCCATTCATGTTTGGGCCATGACGCAGGCTAAAGTTCATGAAAAACTCGATACAAAGCTCTGCGATTTTACCCAAGAACAGAGTAGTTTTGCGGTGGCCATGGCCAGCGATCTTGTTTTCAACTCGCTGGTCACTTTTCTTTTCCTTCATCAAATCTACCGTGCGAGTCTCCGCGTACGTTCCAGTTTATACACGATACTTATTCGGGACGGTATGGTGTTCTGGATCTTAACCGCTATTTTCCCCATCGTCATCGCCATCGTGTCCTTCCTTGGTGAAGGATTCGGTCTTTTACCGGTGCTCTTTGTATTATATGTTGTGAGCGGAAGTACGGCTATTACATGGCAGATTTTTCGAAATGCTCGTAAAAATCGACAACCTGCTCTATCCAAGTCATAGGCAGGTGTAACATGGAAAGGGGAAAGTTCAGTGTTGTCGTGACGGATAGAAACGAGTGTGTTATTACCACCTTTTCGTCCACGAAATTCAAAGTAATGAGAGTGCCAGCGCCAGCACAAAGTGTTAACTACACTGAACACAAGCGGAAGCGTAAAAAAAGGGCTTTCATTTGCTGTCTTCCAAGGGATGGGTCGCTGAACTGCTGATGGGCAGGCTGGCCCATTCCACTTCCTTGTGTTTCTGCATGCATAGTCGGCAACCTTCTATCTGCTTAATACAATACTATATCCCCTCACAAACCCTCACATTGATGTATATGTCAAGGGGAAGTGTTTTTCATTCATGCCCTGCATGCGTTTCACCAGCATCACACGCTTTCGTATTGTATAGATCAGTATTTTGCGTGTGGGGAAAGGTTGTGATATACCCATCCTCCGTCACATACCCTTGTGTCATTGATTTATCTTTAACTTCAACGTTATTATCTAACAAATTTATTAATAACTTCAGAAAGTATAGCTCATTTCCATTTTGTGATATACTCTAATTATGGGCATATAGGATACCTATTTCCCGCTCTCCCGAATTCCCTGTGCGTTGTACTTCTTAAGATACAAGCTACTAGGCACTAGCTAACAATGAAATGTCGACTCTTACGCTATGGAGGGATATGTATAATATACCAGTTTCAACTCAAGTTGCTAAAAATATGGCCAGTTTCCAGTATTGCTGGTATTAGTCAGCAAGTGGCAACCATACGGTAAAATATTTACCCTTATCGTTGTTTTACGTACTGAATCTCTAGTTTCCTTGTGTGTTAGGGTTTTAGTTTCGGGTGAGGCACAGCTACGTAAATGTTTACGTTTCTTTTATGATACTGCAGCCACGCGTTACCATACTAGAGTTACCCGAAGTCTTGGGGTGCAGTTGGCATAAAGTCCAGGTTAGTCATGGGAAAATGTGGCAATCCAAGTAACGGGGAGGATAACGAGGACTTTTGGACCCGGTAAAAGTCGGGATGGTCGCTTTTAGCATGCTACTAGGTAACAACTTGATGTAATGGCCCTATCACATTAATACCCATGATGCATGGCAATACTTAAACCGGGGTTAGCCGGGGGGACATTCGCAGGAGCCGGTGGCGCAGTATAAATTTTTATGAGGAGGGATCACTTTGAAGGCCTGCCAAATGTTTGCTCATGAAACAAACCTTTCCCCTTGTGCATCCGTGATAAATTCCTGTGTGAGATTTAAATGTGATTTCTTTTATTGAAAACCCGTTGTATTAAGTAAAAAACAGATCACACAGTTAACACAGGACACCGCATCCGATAGGTACAGGTTAAATTTAGGCCACGCTTGGACTATTAGGCTTTGCCGCTGACGTTTCAGTAGTCCAATTGAACGGTGGAGAATATGTAAACCTTGCTAAAAGGTAGGGCACACCGCTTTTTGACTTGTACATCCCTTTTTTTCTATTTTCACATGAATATGATTGACTCAGGGTGGTCATTAACTGCTGGTATCCACTATTTTTTTTTTCATTTTAAGCGTTCGTCACCCAATCACGTAGATCGGAGAGTATATTGATCCAATCATTTAGAGTAGTACTCTGTATGCCTTCCAGTGTGTGACTCAGAAGTAACTCGTTCAGCTCTACAACCCCTCGTTAGTAGTAGTGGGAAAGGCTTTGGTGGATCTTGCATAAAGTTAGAGAGTAAGTCAGTAAATACACAAATACCAGGAGACCGCGTGGGTTCCCTTGAGCATTAGAGTGGCTATGCTGAAAGCATTATTGTGACTGTCCTGTATGAGTGTGCGAGTTATGAGCACCCCAGGCGTGGTGTGTCAAGCAAGTAAATTACCAATTCTGTTGATCAGCTGAGCCACAGGACGGAGAAAAATGTGAGCCTATTTGTTAGATTAATATAGGTGTAAATAAAGTTCATTGGCCAAGGTTTTGTTGTTCCTCACGCATCCTCAGCCGCACATGGGATGATTGGGTTTGTCTGGCATCCAGGGCTGTCTCGGAAAATCAAAAAAAAGGGCTCACCTTGTGAGTCAACATTTCATATTTTCAAGATAAGGGGTATATATAAAATGACCCCTGGTTTAACCGGAACGTAGCTCAGCGTCAAACCCAACGAGTTCCACCCGACTTCATCATTGATCAGTCTGTTATAGAGTAACTGCGTGAATCCCTCCCCTCCCTGTGTTAATATCGCAAATTCTCAAATACTATTTCTACAGCCACAGCTACATGAAAAAGCCCTGCTTTTCTCGATCTTACTTGGATTCTTACATTCCCACTACGTACTGATATATTACACCACCAAGGACTATTATCTACCCTTCATTAAGGACATCACTTTGATCACATATTACTAGGTATACCTGTCGTTAAACGACACGAAATTGTGGATAGTATCACCGGCGAATACCCCTTTGGCAGGTGGTGACATGTATTGCTCCGATTCTTTCACAACTTGAAGTCTAAAGGGAATTGGTAGCACTATTTAACCAGTGAATACTCTTTCTCAGTTATCTGCCGAAGGCTGGACTCTATTTTTTTTACTTTGCTCCAGTATTATTTTGATACAGTGTAAAAGGTTTTTAATTATCTAATCTACTAAGTTACCAGAGCTTCGTTCGAGCAATAAACTGTCTTGTCCGACAAACTCACGACATGTCCGACATCACACCTGTTGATACCACAGAAAGGAAGGATGTATCCTGTGATTCGGGCCAAGAGACGGCGGAGAAGTCTGTTAATGAGTCCCTGATTCGGGAGTTGGAAGGGGACACCATTCACCCGGGGACCTTTGGCACTTTAACGTTAAACGAGTCGGCTGATGACGAAAAATCTCACCAGTCCACCGACGATGACGCATTGGTGTACTCGCCCTTTTCACCCATGCAGAAAAAAATAATGGTGGTCACGGTAAGCCTGTGCAGTATGCTATCGTCTTTCGCTGCAACGGTGTTTTTACCAGCTCTACGGAATGTAGCGGAAGATCTTGATTCATCGCTAAGTCGTATTAACTTCACCGTTAGCGTATTCTTAATAGGTAACGGGATCGCCCCTATGGTGTGGGGTCCCATCGCGGATCAATTTGGACGCCGTTTCCCTTACAGCGTGGGCAGTTTCATCGGGGCCGCGGCATCAGTGGGATGCGCCGTCGCAAATTCAGACTCGTTATTAATCGCCATGCGCTTTTTCCAGTCCTTTGGTGGATCTTCGACAATGGTAGTGGGAGCCGGGACCATCAGTGATATTTACGAGCCCCACCAGCGGGGAAGTGCCTTGGGGTGGTACTACAGCGGCCAAATGCTCGGCCCTACCCTAGGTACGATCATCGGGGGTTACGTCGCCGAAACTCTTGGATGGCGATGGACATTTTGGCTGACAGCTATCATCTACGGAATCTCCTTTATAGTCCTGACGTTTATTCAGCCGGAAACGATGCGTGTAGCAGTGGCAAGGAAGCGTAAGATGCCTCTAAAAGGCTTACCACCGGGTATCCACTTACAACCCCGACTCAAATTTGACATTCGTCGTGTAAAACCCTTTGAAATGATGCCTACCCTCAAGTTGCCCTACGTGTGGATTCCTACGGTAGGGACCTCTCTTTTAATAGGGGCATACTATTCGATAAGCATCGCCATCTCAATTTTGCTTTCACGGGACTATGGGTACTCACCGTCCACCATTGGGCTATGTTTTATCGCTTTTGGAGGGGGAAACGTGTTTGGGGCCACAATCGGTGGGTCTATGGCTGATTATACTTTTGTCCGTAAATGTCGACAGCTAAAAAGTGTCCCCGAGGAAAACAGAGTACCGTCGACCAAGGAAGCGGATGATCAGTCCTTTCATGACTCACGAGATTTACCTTTTGAACGCCGGTTCGACTTTAACCTGTTTACGTTTACCCTATTTCCGATGAGTTTAATAGCCTACGGTTGGCTCATGCAATACAAAGTGCATATTGTGTTCCCGCTGATATTGGAGTTCATTTGCGGTTTTTGTTCCGTGGCAACTTTTGGTACTTTCACCACTTACCTGGTGGACTTGTTTACCGCGCGTAGCTCCTCTATCACATCCCTCACTAATCTATTTCGTTGCCTCTATGGTGCAGTATGGACTGGTATTTTGAATATCGTCATGCAAAGGATGGGTACCGGGTGGACTTTTACTTTTATGGGGTTTACCGTCTTCATCGGGACAGCATTGCTCGTTACTCTCTATCGAAAGGGGGCATCCTGGCGTCAAAAGTATCCACCTCATGAATTTACGCCCCAGGTTCGTTAAAAACATGTTCTTAATTATAAGTGAGGGACGGACGAAAAGGCAAAGAATAGGGTGGAGAAATAACCAAGGGGAAATGAATGCAGACAATAATGCCCAGCTTAGGTTACAATATTTTGTGTGCCTATACTATTCGTAAACTGGCGGATCATTATGCTTGTACGGTGAATAAAATCTTATTCTTATCATGCGTTGACACATCAGAAACTAAGATCCCCTTCTATGAATCCTCGATGTGCACCTTGTTTAGTTCAACTCGGATTGCCACCGCAAGGAGGGGGGAAATGTGCACCTGACATTTGCTTATGCTTACCGGCTACATTACATAGTGCTATAGTGTTACCGGGTAGAAGTGTGGGTTTACTTGTATCAGCTGGAAAAGTCAGCAGTTTGCTATAGGGCATCATTTAAGCTGTCCCGCTGGCTGTTACGTTTCTATGGGTGGTTACAGTAATAATGTTATGGGTGATGGGACAGGGGCCATGTTGATCCGTTCAAAAACCTTTTCTGCGCCACATGAAACCTTGTTCCACGTAACCGGGTGAAATTTATACCGAGTTTTGTAGTTTTTGAAATTCTGAGTAAGCAAATACTGTGTAAGTTACGGACATAGGGGCAGAGCGCTCAGCCTCCTTCCCCAAATGGACTAATGTACTTGTGAATTACTGTTCCGATGTTTTCCGTTGAAGGTGTCGTATGGTACCCCAATACTCTTGAACCGTTCTCATTTTTAGGAAAAGAATCATACGGGAGGCACGAATATTAGTTGCATGACTTGGAACATCTGTGCCATTGTACCTTTATAGTAAATATTACTGCAGGTCGTGTTAGCAATAGGTTCTTCCGAATCATGTCCGTTTTGGAGGAAATGAGTAAAGGGAGGGGGATATGATGGAATAGAAGACTCCGGGTGACTACTAAGTGATAGCAGTAGGGTGATTCGCTCACTTAATCCAGTCCAGCTTCTTTATATTGACGGATAACTTTGGGGTACATATTCTTTTTTTGGTAATATCAGATAACCCGCAAGATCTTACATAGCTAGGGTAATCATCACAGTTGCGATACCACCAAGCCGTACAAAGTATGGAAGCCGAAAGTAGCACAAGTCTGTTATGTATATCTTTGTTACACCTCTACTCTCTGACTCTTCCACAAATTATACGATATGATTGGTTTAGGTTTACTCTTTTTCCTTACTAGCCCTCAGGGAGGAAATGATAAGCTGTGGAAGTTTTGCTTGAGAAAAATATCTCAAACTGTGGCCAGTCTGCTGCATTTTCATAAATAACAACGGGTGGCGTTGTCAAACATTTTCTCTATGAAAAAAATATATTCGAAAGCTGTGTCAGTCGTAATTGGATAAACGAATACCCGAAACTGAACAAGTAACTTGGTTGGTTGGTCAGCATGGCTATGATGAGCGGGGGGAACCCATGTCAATCTTTGTGACAGTGATTTGTCATCCAGCCATCAAAGTACTGAGTAGCTTGTGAAGACAATCATATTTGTTGGCGTTTTATTTTTTTCATACCTTCCTATAAAAGCTGAGCCATCATCCGATTTCTGGTGGGTTGGTTCAAACTAGGTAGTTGATTATCAGTTTATTTTTATCATCTTGAGCTTCTAATAGATTAAAACTGGATTACAGAAAGTGTAATATCTGGTATAGCTCGCTCCTTGAATAGCACTTTCTATTTTTATATTTTATTACTACCTGATATCGGACATTATCAATTGAACATAGACCAATTCTTTTCTTTACCTCGTTTCTCGTTTCCATAGTGTAATATTTTTCCCCGATTGCTGTGCTCAAGGTAGCTTCCTCTGATTTTTCGAGAGCACCCCTGACCGTTAACAAGAGTTTGATTCTTCATCATCCTCACCTCCCTCCCTATTTTTTATTTGTGTGAGCTACCTTAAAACTGTTCCGGTTTCCACTCCCCTCACCCCTGACCTGGCTTCTGTGGTATTTCCCCGTAAAGTCTCAGTTTTTGAAGTTATAACATCTTATTTATTGTATTGTGTATTCCGCGACAGTGGGGTTTTAAGCCACTTTTGACTGCACGTCAACGTCTGTAAGTACAATAGTGTGGGGCTAAATACAGAAACGCAGTACCCATAGATTGGAGATAATATCAGGTGCAGGAGCAGCCATGTCTGATCTGCATAACAGCACTACCAGTACCCAGTTGGGAGACTCCAAGGTTCCTCTGAGCGACACCCCCGTGACACTTTCCGAATCGATTTTCACCGAGGGTGCCACCCGTCATAGCCAAACGTCGGTGGATTTACCCAAGGAGCAAGATACCGAACTTTCCCAGCTTTACCCTGACGGTAACGATGACGAGCTGATATACACCCCCTTCTCGGAGACGAGTAAAAAACTCATGGTAGCAGTGACGGGGGTAACGGGTATGCTGGCACCGTTTGCGTCCAACATATTTTTACCGGCCTTGCCCTCCGTGGCTGAGGATCTTAATTCCACAGTGAGTCGTATTAACGTGGCCGTGTCGGTATTTATGATCGGTATGGGCCTAGCCCCGATCTTCTTTGGACCTATGGCCGACCAGTTCGGACGCCGCTACCCGAACACCATCGGGTGTGCTATTGCTGTGGCGGCTTCCGTGGGGTGTGCACTGGCCAATTCGGATTCCTTGCTGTTGGGTATGCGGTTTTTACAGGCCTTTGGTGCGTCCACCACGGTGGTGGTCGGTGCTGGAATTATCAGTGATATTTACGAACCGGCCCAACGGGGCACCGCGTTGGGGTTCTTCTTTAGTGCGCAAATGCTGGGACCGGTATTGGGCACGGTTATCGGGGGCTATATCGCAGACGGGCTAGGCTGGCGGTGGACGTTTTGGTTAACGGCCATTATTAGCGGCATATCATTAATCCTATTGACTTTTGTCATGCCCGAAACGCACCGGGTAACCGTAGCTCGTCGGCGTAAAATTCCCCTCAAGGGTCTCCCCGAGGGTATCCATCTTCAACCACGACCACCGCTCAATTGGCAGCAAGTCAATCCGTTTGTTATTGCTCCGACCATGAAATTTCCCTATGTGGCCGTCCCTGTGGCTTGTATGGCCTTAATCTTTGGTGCGTTTTACTCGATGAACACCGCGGTATCCACCATCTTGTCTCGCGATTACGGTTATTCAGTAGCCACGATAGGGCTCTGTTATATTAGTATCGGAGCAGGGTGTATCACGGGTTCCGTAGTCAGTGGGTTTATGACCGATTTTACTTTTAACCGTGCGGTCCGTCGTCGCCAGAGCGTATCTACAGAGGACACGGATGTCCCTACCTCATCACCCGGAGAGAAGTTATCTGTACCAGCGACGGACACATTACCATTTGAAGCCCGCCTACCATTTCTGGTGGGTACCATGACACTGTTCCCAATTGGTTTGGTCACCTTTGGGTGGCTAATGCATTACAAGGTGCATATTGCCGTGCCACTTGTGTTCCAATTCATTGTAGGTTTCTGCCTCAATGGAAGCTTTGGTGGGTTTTCAACCTACCTGGTGGACATATTTACCGCCAAGAGTTCCTCCATCACTTCCCTCGCCAATCTATTTCGTTGTCTGTATACGGCGCTATGGACAGGTGTTATCGAAATCGTGATGGAGAGCTGGGGAACCGGATGGGCGTTTGTATTTCTCGCCTTTACTTGTGTGGTCGGTTCCGCTATTACCATACTATTATATCTCAAAGGGGAAACTTGGCGATATAATCGCCCTCCTACCGCGTTTTTGCAAATCAAATAGCTAGAATCGGGCCGTGAAATAGATAGATGCCAATGGTCATCGGGAGATACCGTCGATAAACTCCTGCCATCGAAAGGCAGTGATACGTTTACCATCGGCGTTGCACGTTCCAGTAACGATGTATTTCTATACGTAATTTTATCATCTCTGATAACTGAACACAACACTAATAAAAAATGGACTATGAGATAAATGAAATTTAGGCTACCAATCCATCATCCTTGCTTTACTGTCAGCAAGATCAGCGGGCTTTGGTATACAAGCATTGGTGGTATCGTTGAGGGTAGGAGCAAGTGAATGCAACCAAATCCTTTAGCAAGATTTTGATCACTAGATTGATGCCTCACTCATACGTATGGGTGATTTCAGCCTTTGGGCTTTAGCAGAGCAAAAGTGAACCCCCTAATGTGGTAAGTCACTAGGCGAAAAACTATGTTGGAAACGCCCGCGCCAACAACTTGCCAGCACTGCCAGTGGATGTTGGCAGTACCTCGATTAGCATTGATTTGTCAATGAAATTTGATTTCCTGTGCTCATAGGGGTACTTGCAGGGTTTTCATTTACATTGCAAACGATTTCGTTATTCCAGCGTTCGAAGCGAAAAAAAAATACCAAAATGAAAAACATGTTAATACACAATCAAGTATACGATGCTCAAATCTAAAACCATGGCAGTATTGCGAATAAGTAATCGAAAATAAATAGTATAAAAGGTTATGACCAGGTACTTCTCAAAAGCGGGAAATGGTGACGACCACTATCACTTTGAGTGGTGTAGGTTCTTTGCCGAGAGTGGGTGTGTTTCATCGTTTTCTTCGGGCTGTTGTCATGCACCATCTGTGGTTTTATATTCAACAACAGATGCTGCGATTTCAATGTTCTTCAACGCCTGTAATATCCGAACGCTAAAAATGATCATTTTAAACTTATTTATTCAGCATGAAATTGAAGCTGGAATAACTCATCCTCATTCACACCTATATCCACAGCAGTCCGGTATGGTGGGTACTCCACGAGTACAGAAACCTAAAGGGGAAGAGGGAATCTACAAATTGGCTAAAAGGAATACATACACAATGAGATAGGAATCGTGCCAATGGAACCAAGGTGTGAACCTTTCCTGAATGGCTCGAATATATGTCTAATGCTAAGTTTCTGTTTACCGAAATTCTGGTTTCGGGTAATACTGCAACTAAACTATACATAGTCAAATTTCGTGAAAAGAAATCAGGTGGTTTGGGTAGTGGTACTAAAAGGCTAATACTACAAAGTTATCTAATCTAGTGTATACTCACTGCTAGTAAGGATGGAGAAAAAACACGGTCTACAGGATCCCTTGTGTCGAGAATGTTATCAAATGGTTTACAAAGCTACTGATTCAAAGCTAACTAAATCAAGGGAATCTAGGCATTCACGTCGATTGCCATCACCTTGTGAAATTTAGTGGGGTCCCCCAGCATGTCCGTGCCCATTAGGGAGAGGGGGAAGAGGGGGAAGCCCGGGGAGGGGAGGGAGTTCGGGCAAATGGGGTCCGCCAGGTTGCTTATCCTTGTCAGGGTAGCCCGGTCCCTCGGGATAGCCGGGCTCAGGCTTAGGTTCCTCGGGATAACCGGGTTCGGGCTTAGGCTCCTCAGGGTAGCCGGGCTCATATTTAGGTTCCTCAGGGTGTTCTGATTCGTAAGGAGGTTCTTCGTGGGGATAGGTCGGCTCATAGCTGGGTTGTTCAGGAGGATAGCTAGGTTCATAGCTGGGTTCTTCCGGAGGATAGCTCGGTTCATAACTGGGTTGTTCAGGAGGATAGCTAGGTTCATAACTGGGTTCTTCAGGAGGATAGCTAGGTTCATAGCTGGGTTCTTCCGGAGGATAGCTCGGTTCCTCCGGGGGGTAAGTTGGCTCATGGCTAGGTTCCTCGGGCGGATAAGTTGGCTCATGGCTAGGTTCC
>JANBPY010000313.1:0-11993 GCA_027577015.1 Dispira parvispora
TGCAACTGATAATTTCAAACCGTTCTTTTTAGGGTAATTCTGAATAAAAGAATATACATTGTCATTGTCATTGTCATTGTCATTGTCATCTTGATTTGTGTGACATTCTTCAATGCAAGGGATGGAATAAATTCTCCAGCGATTTTTTAACCACGAATGGGTTGATACTGAATATTATAAACAAAGATGTAAGATTAAGTATGGCACAATAGCAAACCACCAGCTGCATTAATGGGTTATTTCTTAAACAAAACATCTGCCGTAAGCCGGAAATATAGACACGACACTGCTCTCATCACTTTGCCATTTTTTACAATGGACTTCATGGTCAGATGGTAGTACTATACATCAGGATAAAAATATTCCTACCGCAATCGTAGCAATCAGTGCATTTTTAATAGCGTTAGGGCCATGTGTACTGACGTACTACCCCTATAACGAAACCTAGTTTTTTAGGAAAAACCAGCTCTAGTCATTTTAACCTTTAGAAGTCTCTGAATAGTATATGCCGATAGTTGAGACTGGTATTTAAATACCGGTCATGCCTCAAAGTTGGGGGACTTCTTTTTCTTCGTCTTGTGAAAAGTATTCGAACGAAGATTTGTTTAGTTCATATTCTTTTAAATAAATAGTTTCATTTTCCTAGTACTTCTCGAAATCGACTTATACCTTACGCGCTAGTCTATATGTTTTCCAACGAATAGAAAACAGTATCGTCAGCGGAGGAACTAGTCATAATCGTGTTTATATTTTATCCAGAAACAAAATTCTTATTCTTATTATTTTTTATATACATATATAACCCAAAAGCAACAAATATGGAAGGGCAACGTTCTCCCTCGTTGATGCGTCGGCTAAATTTGGCATCCAATCCCACGACTACTACACATGCCACTACTGACCATTCGAACTAGTATCATCATAGTACTCGGTTATTCGGTAGATGTCGTTCACCCTGGTTTGTATTGAATAATTTATCCGTCCTTGTAAACGCTGACCTAGGCGATATTGCCTTTGCAGAAAATCTGGGTGTGACGGCCAGTGCGAAAATGTTCAAAGGTAAGGCTACATTTCATGAATATTAGTATGTTATGGAATCCATTATGTAGGTTGCATTTTGTGTACATTACCTAGTTGAAACTCGTCAAGGTAATGTGTCAATGGTGCTCCACACCACAGTCGTAAATATTCTGACAGATACTGCGAGGCTTGCAAGCAACTAGTCAAACATTCCATTACGAAAACAAATGTTATTACCCAGCGTTATTGTTAATTTGTGACTCCTCGTTACAAGGTAATTTTTGAGGAAAACAAACGCCAAAGCCATTGTACACTCTACTGGTCAGTTTGTTTTCCTTTAAATTTGAAATGTGGTCGGGGGGATTGCCCAGCCATTTAGTTCTGGTGTACGAATACTATTTGCTATTTACTTTTAATTCATTGTACAATGTTAGCCACGTCCACGGTGGAGGATAGACATCCGCCGCCATGCGGACATTTGGGTTTTCCCGTCAATGCCGATAGACTAGTCGACGACACGTACAATCAGGCTTCTGCGGCGTTGAAATTCACCATAAACCGCTCTGGACCTCCCGCATCCACCCTACAATCACCCCCGGAGGACCAAGGTGTTATGCGTACCCAAGTCCGTCATGCCAGCTGGTGTCCCACTCGTGATTTGCTGGCCCTAATTGTACTCAGCACTAGTGGTAGTGAAGTACAACTATGGCGTTTGAACGGTTTACGGGTGTGGTCGGTGGCGTTGGAGTTTTGTTACCACGGTGATAGTGCCGTCAAGCCCGAAGCACCCGCGTTGTCATCGGCTGAAGTCAGTGTAAATTCTACCATACCTCAAGCCTCAGCATTGTGTTGGCGTCCGGACGGCAAGGTATTGGCAGTGGGAACTTCCACAGGCCACCTCGCGTTGGTGGATGTGGAAAATGGAACGGAATTGGTCTCTACGCACTTGGATCAATTTCCCTGGATATCGAACCAACCGCCTCCACCAGATGACCCCAGGGCACAAGAAATTATCCGTATGGAGTGGTACTCGAGTTCTTGTTCCACTTCAGAGTCTTCCACTTCTACTGGTATGGATCCAGCCCGGTTACTGGATGAGCTACCACGTATGTCAGCCCCCACTGACGCTCGCCCTGGTTCGTTTAACTCGGGGCAATGGATCGATCAGGATAATTCTCAGGTTCAATCGGTTTGGGAGGGATCCTTGGCAGCACTGGACCACAATCAAGGACTTCATTTACTGACCCTGGTGACGGCCAACCATACGTTGGCTCTGTCGGCGTATGGCCGATTCCCACTTGGTCGTTTTACCCTGCTCAAAGAGTTTCGCCACGGGACGCTACCACCGTGGAGTGCACCGCTTCCGTTGCCCACGGTAACTTGCGCGCCACGATTATCACATGCGGTGTGCGCCTGGGTTACCCCAGTCGAGTCCAACCAGCCGAGCCCAAGTCCAAAGCAAGATCCTAGTACAATACTGACAATGACCACGATCGACTTGGGCCTATTGCACCGTGCCCCATCCCAAGTTCATTATATCGCATCCCGTTCCATTTGCGTACAGTTAGCGGAACTTCTCACCGGTCTCGTGTCCACGATGGACGAAGCCTACGCAACCCATTTGCAGGGCCTTCACCAAAAACGACTAGAAATTCTGGAGCAGGCCCTCGCTAACCAAGGTACGGAAGCCACTCCCCAAACCGAATTGATCCTGTTGTTAGCGACGGGGGTTGCTTCTCCAGGGTTGGCGCATTTCCTCCAATCCGACCTACAATCGACAGGACTACGACGGTGGGCCAAGTCCCTGGAGAACGGGTATATGGGCATTCGTACCACACTACTCACTCGCTTCAAACCCACCTGTGAGCGCCTGTTGGTCTTACTAACCGAATTGTTGGGCCAGTGCCAGATGGCCCTGGACGGTCAAGGCATGGGATTGGACAAGTCCACGGTGGAACTGGCTATATTGCAGGTCGGGTGGCTGGTGGGACGAGTAGAAGAGATGCTCGCCTTTATCGAAGCCGAGTGGCACCGGGCCAAGTTGTTTTTGGAATGGCTTAGTGGGGTACTGGGCTTTATTACTGATACCGATACTCCCGAGGATGGACAGGCTCGCAAACGGCTACCATTAGTAAACCCTGATATGATGCTAGAGTATTTTACCAACACTCTTTTTAATCTCCAACACGAAAACGTTCTCACCAGATGGTTTTACACTCCCAGACCGACTGACGCCAATCCACCTACGGGGAATCCATACCAAGACTCCACGACAACTTACTGCCGTCGCTTGCAAACCAGCTCACCCGGAGTGGCCTTCTCCACCTATCTAAGTACCCGTGATACCACCTGTCGTCCACTGCCATTTGTATTCGCCCGACCTACACTGCCCTACGTGGACACTCTCCGGTCACCTGGTATCGGTCAGCGCCAAATTCTGGATGACGACGATGATGATAACGGACCCTGTCCTGGTGTACACGACATGGTCGGCATACTCCGAAATACACTTACCCAGTTATTTGCACAACCTGCGCGTATACTTGCCGAATCGGTAAAAGTGAAGCACTGCATCCGTGCGTCGTTACCCAATGCTGAGGTGACACCATTGCAATCCGTCGAGCGTTCATCTGAAGCTGACGTGTGGATATTATCTGCACGTGCCCAGGGGCAGAATGCCAGCAATGGTGAAGAGTCCCCTGTATCACCCACCACCCATCGGTTTGTTATAGGACGACGGCAGCCCTCTATCACTGGCGAGTCAGGGGCTACAGAGCCCAGCACATGCGTATTGGAGCTGAGAGTTTCCTCTTCTGATTTCCCTGTGCTTTCTTGCTCGTGGTTACCAACCACTACCACACTCTCGCCTCGGCACCAACACCCCAAAGTTGTGAAATGGAGTGCAAACGACGTGGTAGCTTACGACGACCAAGGTTTATTATTGCTTGCACGTGCTCAGTCCGCCCAGTCACTTGTCCGAAAACAGCGTACCTTATTGCTCCATGTGCCCCTTGATGCGGATCTTCTCCCCTTCCACAATGTCACAGTGGACTTTTCGCACGAGGAGCCACTGTCAGCTGACACATCGGACGAAAGACACGATCGACCCACTCTCTTGGAAGCCAGTTTATTGGAATGCCGTGCTTCTGCAAATCCAGCGTCATCCACCCTCCCACTTTCAAAATACCGACAGCTGAAGCGGACCATGTTGGGCTTCATTGTGGCGAATGGTCGAACCCAGCGAGAAACAGTGTGCATTGTATCTCGGTCAGGGAGACAGGTTTGCTTAGCAGAAGTTGCGGAAGTTGAGAGTAGCGACGAAGAAAATTTAGACGAAGAGATGGACGAGGATAGATGATCACGAAGGAGTTGCAGATGGAAGTGATATCACAAAGGGTACAACTCAAACCGTCAGAAAACCTGATGATACGGCCTTTTCACAACTTTTCGTGAAACGTGTGATCTAGACGAGAAGTCTGGCAACCACACCATCATTTGATTATGTTGGATAAAATCAGCTCCATTGGTGACCTTGAACTTGGTCACTTTTAAACTGAAAATAAATTTTTAAAAAAAGTCAAGCATATGCTGCCGGGGAGATTTTATTTTTTGGATTCTTTAAGAAAAACGTACAGACAGTCTTGGAAAGTATGACATGGCCGCTCACCATCGTATTAGGGGTTATTTGGAATTATTCGCAAAAGATGATGCTTTGAGCTGCGTGGATACTTCACGAATGGTGCTAAAATACACACGAAGCGCTTCAGGATCATGATCGGGGTGCATCCCATGCCCAAGATTAGCGATATGACGTTGGCCTTCGCCATCCCACGCAGAGAATTGCTCAAACATAGCACGGGTACGTTGCCGAATTTCGTCGTGGGGTGCAAATAAGATACAAGGGTCTAGGTTACCCTGCAGAGTTTTTCCTGTGCTCAACTGTGAGCGAACGTGGCTAGGATCCATCGTCCAATCCAACGAAATGACATCGTATTCAGTGGCACCTAGCTGGGCGATAGCATAGTGAGCTCCCTTGGCAAACACGGTCATTGGGACGTGGTGATGTTCCGCAACCGAAGAAGTAGCTAAAGTAGCCTTGACCCGCTGGGCGATTTCCTTGAGATAAGGTAAAGAGAATGTAGTGAAATCATCTGGACCTAGCTCACCGGCCCAAGAGTCAAACACTTGCACCATTTGGGCTCCCGCTTTAACCTGTCCCACCAGGAAATCCACACAGGCATCGGTCAGCATGCGTAACAGCCGGTGGCTGGCCTCCGGGTACTGATACAACCAACGTTTGGCCTTGCTAAAAGTCTTGCTTCCCCCGCCTTCCACCATATAAGCCATGAGAGTCCAGGGAGCACCCACAAAGCCCAACAGGGGTACTTCACCATTGAGTTGGTGTCGAGTAAGAGTGAGAGCCTCCAATACATATCCCAGTTGGCCCACCACATCAATTTTCTCGTGCGGGATTTGCCGAGTGATATCCTCGGGGGTCACCAACGGATCGGGGAAATGGGGACCCTTACCAGGGACCATTTCAACGGTCATACCCAACGCTTGGGGGATTACCAAAATATCCGAAAAGATAATAGCCGCGTCTAATAAACCCTGGTAGCGCCGCACAGGTTGCAGGGTGATCTCGCTGGCAATTTCTGGTGTGCGACACATGGAAAAGAAGTCGTGCTGTTCGCGTACTTTGCGGAATTCGGGTAGGTAACGACCGGCTTGACGCATGACCCAAACGGGGGTGCGTTCCGTGGGTTGACCACGGGCGGCCCGTAGAATGAGATCGTTCTTGAGCGGAGGGAAAGTCGACATGATTCACCTGGACCGTGTGTATGTGATTTTATATTAAAAGTACCTTTGCGTAAGGTATAGGATAAGACACAGCTTTCACTAGTAATACCCACTGGGACTGGAAGAAAGGTATAAAATGGCTAATAAAACTCAGGTAAGAAAGCACTGCAACGGAAAAGGTTCAGAGTCCGTGTCGTTGTGAAGGGGGAGGATGAAAGGTACGACAATGTTACCCAGTGTTGGGTAATTATTCTTAGGGTACAGTACCGTTGAAACTTGGGTGGGAATCTTTGCATAGTGTAAAATAAGGTCACACCTTTCAGTGAATATAAATTTAACCACCCCACTCAGACTTTAAACCCAATTTTCATTTTGTCAGGAAAAGTGACATTCTTTTTCCTACAGTTCGCTAAGTTTTCGCAAAGATTTTGGTTCCGTCCAAATGATTTATTCTTCAATAGTGCAGTCCTGTTCGTAGCAGAAAAATCAAGTAAATAATAGATATACACTTATGTAACACTAAATTAGCAAAAGTGAATATTGGCCTGGTTAAAAGCATACAAGAGCTTGAGGAGATCGTCAATGTCTAGCTTGGCAGCCCGATCTGACGCCATGTCCACGGATTCAAGCACTGCTATCACTTTGGCCTTGATATCTACATCTTCGTCCATGGTCATGCCCTGGGTAGCCAAAAAGGTCTTGTAATTCTGCTCCAACATTTGAAGTACAGACGTGATCTTGAAATTAGCAGCCAATGTTTTGTTTTTACGCGAAAAAATGATACGCAGCATTCCATCCCATTCTTTGAAATCGACTGGTGGTGGCGGATTGTACGGTTCGATACGTACCACCGACGATTCCACTTTGGGTGGAGGTCGGAAGTTGTTCTTGCCCACTTTCATGACATGCTCCACCTTGGAAAACAGCTGTACGTTGGCCGACAGCCGACCATACAGATTATCACCTGGTCGAGCGATCAACGTAAGGGCAAACTCCCGCTGAAACATGAGCACGGCGCACCGGAAAAAGGGTCGGTGATTCAGCAATTTAAACACCAGCGGTGACGAAATTTGGTAGGGAGTATTGCTCACGCAAACGTCAAAGTAGGGTAGGTCCTTTTTCATAACATCCCCGTGGATAATTTCTAGTTTTCGCTGGTACGGAGTGCCTTGGACTCGTTTGGTGAGTTCGGCTGCTAAACGAGGATCGGCTTCGCAGGCCACGACCTTTTTGCCCCGTTCTAGCATCCGTACCGTAAGGTTCCCCGTACCCGGACCCACTTCCAAGACAATGTCGGTAGGTTTGATACCAGCCTTGTCGACGATACCCGTCACCACCAACGGGTTCTTTAGAATGTGCTGACCTAAATCCTTGTTAAATAGCGGTCCGAAATGTCGTTGAGCAGCGGTGCCACTCTCGCCACCCTTGGTTTTGGGCCCTCCCCTATCCGTTCCGGCCATAATGCCGTCGTTTTGGGAAATAGCCTTGTTCAACTGCCGGGTAGTAACTTTGGGCATGGCGTTGGGATGTTCCTGTATTACGAGCTAGGAATTGCTGGTAGGTGGTCAATTTCACAAGAGGCAAAAAAAAACTTGGCCGGAAAAGAAGAATAAAAAAGTTGGCTGTTGAATCGTTACGACTCAGAATGGCCATGTTAATTTTTTATTCGCCTTTAACACGATTTTTCACCGACCACGACGTTCTTTTTTTTTTTTATTAACAGACGCTGTTCCCGTATTTCCATAAAAATTTCCTCTGTTATAACACGTCACGTGGTGAGTAGCTTAAAGGCACTGTTTTTTTTTTTGATCATGAATTTTTTTTCATGCTTTGCCTTTATTAATGAAACTGGCCACTCACTCGAAAAATACCTATTCATGCTGTACCTTGCCCTAATAGTCCATTTCGACTCCCACAATCCACACTCTTAGTATCTTTTATTTTTTTCGTATTATTAACTGAATTTATAAGTATGGCACGGGAAAGAACTAAACCAACCCCCCAAAAGGGCTCCACGCAGAGCAAGACCCCGGTCGCTCAAATCCGCGAATGGGAAGCCCAAATCCACGACAGTAAAAAGTACCTGAACAATATCTTGCTGATTCACGAGCAGCTGCAAAGCCAAGCGGCTGAAGTGGTATATGCTGGCATACATGCCCTTTCTCGGGTGTTTGCTCCGTACGTGGAGCGGGGCGCCGTTCGCTCCCACTCGGAAACCAAACAATCTGCCAAGGAAAACGACGAAGCCTCGGCGGCACTGGAAAAAGTTAACCGGTGGTTACAGGAACAATACGAACGGTTTTTGAAAACGCTGTGGGCTCGTTTAAGGTCAACGAAGGAACCCACGTTGCAAGTGGCCTTGTTGCGGGTGGCCCTACAGCTGTTGCAAAAGGAGAATACTGTCCTTTGCCGCGAGAACGGGTACTACACTTTTCCTGATGAACTGTACCAGAACTTGGTCACGGCTATTGTGAACAGCGTGTCCTATAGCGACGATTTCCACAATGTTTGGCTCACGTCCTACCTCCGCAGCTACCACGATTTACACTACTATTTCCTCAAGGTCGTGGGAGATGTCTTTTCTCCCGATCAGGAAGTGGGAAAGTCGACCCGGCGTGGTACCTCCAACTCATCATCGTCCCTCGCGCGGGTCAATGTATTCCGTATTGTGGAATCTCTTCAGCCGCTGCCCTCCTCACTTGACAGCACCTGTCAATACTGGGGTGAAGATCCCACTCATTTACCCAACAAAGAAAGCGCCAAACGGTCCCGCAAGAAGAAACGTACCGGTGATCGGGTGCAGCCAACTGAACCATCTTTGCCCACATGTCCCCAGGCTTGTCGTCAGGTCTTTTCCCGGGCCTGGTTGGCAATAATGAGCTATCCGCTGGATATGGACACATATAAACGGGTGCTCTTGGTCATGCACAAACAGATTATCCCCTATATGGAGTTCCCCCACCAGCTCTTTGATTTTCTGATCGCTGCCTATGAAAGCGGCGGTGTGGTGAGTATCCTGGCCCTCAATAGTTTGTTCACCCTGATCCAAGAGCATAACTTGGACTACCCGGATTTCTACACCAAGCTCTATTCGCTGTTTGATCGACAGGTGATGCACGTCAAGTACCGAGCGCGACTCTTCCGTCTGACCACGCTGTTCTTGAGTTCCTCACACTTGCCTGTATACGTGGTGGCGGCCTTTATCAAACGCATGGCCCGACTAACCTTGACCGCCCCGCCGGGTGCTATCGTTGCTATTATGCCCTGGATTTACAATCTACTCAAGGAACACGCCAAGTGCATGCCGATGTTGCACCGTCCAGGAGAAACCACCCATGGGGTACTCCTTCGTCCCCAGACCGACGAGCAGTCTGGTAACCAAGACTCGGAAAATTCGGCAACCGATCATCTACCCATAGTGGACTGGTTGGCCAGTGACTGTTTCGATATGAATACCACCGACCCCAAACATTCCCGGGCAATGGAGAGCTCCCTTTGGGAATTGAAAACCCTCCAGTCGCACTACTCCCCGGTGGTATCCTCCTTGGCCAAAATGTTTTCAGAACGCTTTAACAAGCCGCCATATATCCTGGAAGACTTTCTGGACCACACATACACCACATTGTTCAAGGCTGATGTAGAGCGGGTGTCTAAGAAACCGCCTGCTTTGCAAGCCGTCCTGCCCAAGGAGTTATTCCGGTCGGGAGATTCTTTTAGTGAACTATGGGACATCACTGGAACCGAGGCCGAGTAGTACACGTATCCTGGCTCATACATGTTAAACAGTAAACTTTGACACTTTATTGAATAAAATCAATCTAACATATCTTGGGACATGATATCGTAACTGGTCAAGTAAAGCGTATTTGACATTGATAAAGGTGTCCTGTGAGGATAATTTTATATCACTCTCCTCCCAGTCGTTGTCGGCCAAAGGAAAACGACTGGGACTTGTAAACCACTTGAAGGACCTGGGAATTGGCCGGTCTTAGTCACTGTGTCAGTATATGTAGATATTTACCATTACGCTCCTAAGTTGCTGTCGTTTTAAACCGGATATGACCTCATGTTTCTTGATCGATTGACGGCGACTTATAATCATTGTAAACCTAATGGCAAAGGGGGAGGGTCTTGTCATTAATTTCGTGTATTCTTGATGCAGTTTGGACGAAACAACTAAAAACAGGATTGGTCTATCCATCGACCTCCAAGGCCATTGGTAACTCTGCAATACACTATCCAAATCTCACTCCACATAGGGAATTGGGTTACACACTATTTCGGTTCTGCTGTTGCCTAATAAGATGTTTTACTGTCCTTTGCCTTTTACTAAATATAATCTCTAACCTTACAAAAGAAATAGTCAAGGCCTACAAAAGTTATCCATCCCAGCCAAAGTGAAGAGACTCGACTGCTGCTAGCAACTGCAACTAATCCATCAGGATGGGATTTGGTTTAAAAAAAAATAAAGCCAGAAAAATAAAAAGCTGAGCTCCAAATGTGACAGAGTCCAACATGTTTGTAATGATTCGATGACAATGGATATCCGACCGAGTTCAATCGCCTATTCATCCTCCTCTTCCGAGTCAGATTCTTCTTCAGCTTCTTGCAGCCACTGGATAAAGGGCTCAGCTTTGGCGTGGATCTTCTTGCTGGTTTCCTTATCTACGTACTTCTTGCTAACCTTTTCAGCCCATTTTGCAAACACCTCTTCCTCCACCAAATCGAGATTGTACACGGCAAGGAAAATGCTGGGCGTCTTGCTGAGCAATTGTTCGGGGTATTTGACCCCAATCAGTCGTTCTAAACCGCCTAAAATGGAACGCTGGTGTTTTTCGGTGCGACCGAATCCTACCAACAGCTTTTGGTACTTGGCCAATTGTTTCACCACATCGGTGGTAAACAGAGCCTGTACTACCACTTCGATGGCTCGGTGTTTGCCCCATACCTGCAGTGCTTTGGCCTCGGCGATGATTTCATCCACGCTAGAGTTGGGGTGCTCGGTAAGATAATCACCAAACTCGTCGTACTTGGATGCAACTCCAGCTAAATCGTCGCCCCCGTCGTCGTCTTCGTTCTCAAGGACAAGCTTGTTTTGCAAGTGACCGGTAAGCTTTTCCTGGCGAGCTCGGATAGCTGCTTCGGACATGTCGTCTACAGCCCAGTCGTCGTCGTCTTCGTACTGGTGGGCTGAAGGGAGATCCGCAGCTTCCGAAACGATACGGCGGGTGAGCTCGTCGTCGGAACCCGAGGCAGCTTCCACAGAGTTTTCACCACCATTGGCAGCGGTAGCAGCATTGGCACCACCTTGCTTACGGGAAGCCTTGTCCTTCTTTCCTCCCTTTTTGCCACTTTGGTTAGCGGGCGGGTGTTTGAGAATAAAAGTAGACAGTTTATGACGAAGGTCCACGCCATTACGCTTACCACAGGCCTTGCAGTCACGGATAATGTCGTGGTCCCGAGTGATAATAAGGTCAGTTTCCGGATTTTTACACGCGGGACAAAGGACGAATTTGTCAATGAACACGTCCAGCAGACTCTGCAGCTTAGCTGCGTCGTGGGCCCCGTTAACAATATACCGGTCGTTTGCTGCTTCAAATTTTACCTGGGCCCCCAGTTCGCAACCAAAGAACTTGGTCGGGTAGGAGGGAGGGCGACTCAAGGAACGGGCGATGTCGGCCATGTTAGGGATTACCGTTTTGATACCGTTACCTTTGCCCTCAATCTTGGAGATGAGTCTGGGCATTTTGTAGCGGTAAAAGGAATCCTTGACATCCCGACGAATGTTAATTGTAGCCATGTTGGTCGCCTGAAGTTAATAGCTTGGTTGGATGCAATGTGGTCGATGGGCTGGGAAAACCAAGCATGAGCGCGCAGTTTGCAACAAGGTAATATGAAAATCCGGGTAAAGTACGGGTAAAGAAACGTAGGACGTAGTGGCCAACGTAAAACGCACAAATTGGGTGGTTGCTAAGTAAAGACTGTAAGAAGATAAAAAGAACAGCACAGTATAAAAACAACTGAGGGAAATGACCAAGCCCAATGTTTAGCTAATAGTCAGCAATAAAGTAAAGGGGAAATGAAGAAAGACAACACACACACACAAGGGTTTTTAATAATGAACAAGTAAATGCAATATCTCAAGAGAGCATAGACAGAGAAGGATGTGTAAA
>JANBPY010000314.1:0-11979 GCA_027577015.1 Dispira parvispora
TCTACACCAGTACTGCATCCAGTCCAGAGGCTTTCAGGTACTTCAAATACACGTATCCATCCATCCGTCAACATCGGCCTCCGTAATTAAAAACCCTCCTGTAGCAAGTTTCCTCTGGTTTCCTATATATTCTCCCGCGAAAAAGTAAAAGTATGGCCACTACACTAGTCACCTTCCTCAAAACGGTGGGTAGGATCGGGGGAGGTACGAGGGAATGGATGGATGGATGGATAGCTGTGAATCCAGTATAGAGCGTGGTAGATGCCGATGTAGAAGGGGGAAAGGTTCGAAAGTTACGCGTGGTGCCGGATTGTGCTGTCGATAGATACTTACTCTCGCCATAGTAGATAATAGATACACTTCACTATGTGAAATGAGTATTAGGAGAAGTGCAAAACGGGTCACTGGCAAAGAGGAAAGAGAGGGAATCCAGGTGGCTCACAGCCCATTAGTTGTTTTAACGTATCTTCTCCTTTCCTGCATGAGTTAACCAGGGCTGGTCCTCCGTTTCCCTTCCCTGGTCCACCCAAAAACCACGAGAGGGTGGGAGCGTGTAGCAACACATTTATATCACGTGATCACATGTTATTCCTTTACTAGCCACTGTAAACCTTAATACTGTTGTTGATCGTGGCCGTAGCCAGGGTAACTCCCTTGAAAAGGTCTGTATATTGGCAGCTGACATCAGTAGGTTACCCTATACTCGGGGAAGTATACGCTGGTACACTCAATCTTAATAGAAAAACGGCAGAATGGAGTGACATTAACACGACTGGGTAGAAGCAAAAAAAATATGTCGCAGGTTAATTGCAATATTTTTCCCATAATCAAATGTTTTATATAAGCGCTAGGGATTTTGCATTGCTGGTACAACAAGAGTTCTACAGACATTATTAGAAAAAAGGATGGGGAATAAGCTCCGTATTAACAAAAGGAATGGCCTACAGATGAATCAGAAAACAAGGGTACTCCACATTCTTTTTTTTTACAAGCAGGCGACCATAAAGTTAGGGTGGTAAAGGCACTTTGGCCTGCATCAGTACTTCAGCAAACGTATTAAACTCCTCGGTGGTTAAATCCTGAGCGCGTAGATTGGCATCGATACCGCATTGGTCGATAAGAGGAAGGTATTGAGGATCTAAATTTTTTATAGTGCGACGGAGGGTTTTTCGGCGAGAACTAAATAAGAATCGGGTTACATGTTCCAACTGGGAGAACGGCACTTTAAGCAGCGGTTCTCTTAATGGAGTAAGACCCACCACCGCAGCATTGACCTTGGGTTGCGGTACAAAGACACTGGCTGATAACGGATAGGCGATGTGGGTATGACAAAGGCTCTGTGCAGCGATCGATAGTCTTCCCCGAGGGGACGTGGCCACGGGTGCAACAATACGTTGGGCCACTTCATCTTGGAACATCAACGTCATACTGGTGTCGGGGTTGGCAAATATACCTGATTTTTGGGATAGATGATTTAACCACTGGGCTAACAATGGAGTGGCCACACTAAAAGGCAGGTTGCCTACCAAATGAAACCGGACGTCCTGGTCAACAGATCTGGCGGGTGTCTGGCCCAGTAGTTCTAGGAGTTGGTCATGCTTCACCCTTAACATATCTCCGTGTATCACCTTGAGCCGACCTCCTGCTGCGTCCGCCAGTTGGTGTAAGGTGGGTAAAAACCGGGCATCCTTCTCCACTACCACCATTCGCTGTACTCCCAGGTCCAGCAATGACCGGGTAAGCAAACCTGGGCCTGGTCCAACTTCAATAACTGCCGCCTGGGCTGGGTTGATATCAGCACACCGCGCAATCTTGTCTGTGATGTTTTTGTCCAGTATAAAGTTTTGACTTAGTTGTGATTTAGCCGACAGTCCATACAGTTTAATCAAGTCTCGGACTGACGGCAAACGGGGCAAAGGTTTAGACATTGTAAAACAATTCACTTTTATGTCCTAAAGAATTCGTTGTAATGCAGCGTCAACCGTACAAATAACCAGAAAAAGAAAACAATCGGACGCTCCTCCTATTCATTATGTATTCTCAAACAGAATGCGGGTGAAGTCGACAACTTTGCAACGGAAAATGTGGTCCATACAACCAGCAAACCAACCCTGCGGTAACAGCACAAAACTTTTTTTCTTATGGGACAAATTCATCGGGCGTTATAAAAATATTGTCCCATTCTATATGTCTTTCCGTTACCTTTTGGGACTTGCAACATTGCTGAACTATTGCAACGTTGAGATGAAAATTTGTAGGAGACACGCCAGCGTTGTCTGACGTGTCCTAATATAAAACCTCCGAGGGTTTCTCATGTGATTTAGATTACCAAATAGAAATGTAAAACCAAAAACTTGATGGCAGCGTGGTAAGACCTTGTGTGATACCCAGTCGAATGAGTGACTCGTGTGTCAATACGCCAATACTCCTGGGAGTAGTATCTTCCCTCCCTTCCTCCACTAGTATCAATGCTTTGAAACTTTATTTACACAATCCTCACCATCGTTGGTAACGTGCAAACTAGTGGCTTCGTTGTTCCTAAACCTTTACCAAACATATTTGGGTTGCCAAGAGCATTGTACTCTTCCGAAAGTAGCTGATAGAGGTGATTCGTCATCATTTCAAAAGTTTCAAGAGCGGACACCCGTCCACTCGTCGGAAAACAAAATGGAACATGCTACGGCTAATGCTGGGTTGTAAGCTCAGATGTATTTTTTTTGGGCGTCACTGCCGATACATATACCCTGAGTTTGGACCCGACGACGATGTTGGTCGTAATTATGGATAAAATCCGTTTTCATTTTTCATCAATTTCGTAACTTCCAAGGACGTTTCTTGTGACTTATTGTTATTATTGGTTAAAATCTACTTTTTTTTCTGACGAGGATAAAGGTTGCTTATTCTGTATGTACCTCTGGAAAACGAAAAAAAAATGGAGCAACGCTGGATACTCGCCTTGTTTTTAATGGCCATGGTGCTGTTGGTCGGGAGAGGTCATGCTCAAGATGACGATGATGATGACCATTTCGAGCACAAGGAAGTCACCGAAGAAGAAATTAATAACCTCAAAGTGTACGCCCAGCTCGCCGCGATATCCTACGATGACCTGAAAACCTGGAGTTGCTCCGACTGCAGCAAAGTACCCGATTCCGACCTGGTGGATTTTTTCACTTCCAAAGACGAACTAGCCGTGGGTTATATAGCGTACAACCACGGTATCAAAAGTGTCACGTTGGCCTTCCGCGGAACCGCGACTGACGAGCAGTGGGAGAAGGATTTGAAATTCTATAAAGAGGACTGGCCAGAGGAAGTGGAAGATAGTGAAGTTCACACCGGATTCTTGGAGATCTACCAGACCGTCGCGGACCAAGTGTACGACCGGGCCACGGAAAGTCTCAAAGAATACCCAGATTACAATCTTACTATCGTGGGACATTCCTTGGGTGGCGCGTTGGCCTCTTTGGCCGCCGTTGATTTTACACTGCGTAATAAGACCTTGACCGAGATCACCAATGTGGTAACCTTTGGAAAGCCCAGAGTGGGCAACGAAGAGTACGCTGCCCACTACAACTCTCTCCACCTCAATTCCACCCGCGTAGTCAACAAGGAGGACTTGGTACCCCATTTGCCGCCCGAGTCTTTTAACTATCGTCAGGAAGGGGTTCAGTTGTGGATCCTTCCGAATAGCACCTCTAACGCCAGCGAATGGTGTTACGAATACGACAACGAAGAAAACCCAAACTGCTCGGATAGCCTCAGTTTATTTGAGCTGAGTACCAAGTACCATCACTGGGCCTGGGACATTGAAATGTAGTCAGTGGGGCACGGCGAATTTCGCAAAAGGTAACCTATGCTGCTTTTATGCTGCAGTGGCAGATCTATGAAGAAATATATAAGTGTAGCTAGTCTATGTTGATGGTTTTGGTTTGCTTTTGTTTATTAGTTCATATTCAAAATTTACCCAGAGCCGTGTAAAATAAAGTGAACATGCTACCGGATGCTTAAGAAAAATAATAAATACCAATTACTACGTAGCCTATAGTCATACACTTTCCCGGATAATGTCACTCAATCTTGACGAGGGGGGGGTTATGCTAGTGGATGTGGTGATGGTGGCAGAAGCGTTCAAGCCGATGACAAGCCTCTTCCAGTTTGTCAACAGGAGGGGTAAGTACAATACGGAAATAGTTGGGATAATTAAAGCACTGACCTGGTAAAACTTCGACCGATTCTTCCAAATTGAGACGTGAGGCGAAATCCACGTCGTTGTCAATATCACGGAACTCATCCATCTGAAGCCCAACCATCATGTACATAGCCCCCTGGGGCATCACTACTTTTAATCCAGGAATCTGGGCTAGACGTTGTTGGCAAACGCGGGCATGCTCAGAAAGGGTGGTAATGGTGTCTTGTAAAAAAGACGACGGGACATTGGCAAAGATATCCGGAATAGCGGCCTGGATCAATGTATTCGGTCCCAGGATTAATGTGGACAGCGCGAACAAGCCCTTGCGCACTTGGGAAAATAGGTTCTGACGGTCGTGAATTAAAATCCAGCCCATCCGCCACCCTGGTACGAGCCACTGTTTGGCCAGTCCGCCCACGGTCAAAATCGGCACGGTCTGGGTAAGCGAGGAAATGGGGTAAAATACATTTTCAATGCTGCCTTCAGTTGCACTTGAATCAAACACAATGTCGGCGTAGATCTCATCGGCAATGATCGGTACGTGGTTACGTTCACACACGGCCAGGATGGCCAACAGGTGGGTTCGTGAAAAAACCGATCCGCATGGGTTGGACGGGTTATTGATGATAACAGCGGCAGTGTTGTCATCAATCAAGGATTCAAAATCGGCCAAATCCACTTCCCAGTTGCGTTCAGGCAGCAAACGATACTCACGGATATCCACCCCTCTGGACTGTGCCAAAGTTTTATAGAGAGGGAATCCGGGAAGGGGCACTAAAATGTTTTGGCCAGGATCAGCCAGACTCCCGATGGCCATTTCTAGCGCTCCCGAACAGGCACTGGTTAGGATGACATCGTCCGGAGTGAGTGGGGCATCCGGTGTGTGAAATTTTCGAGCCACAGCCGCCCGGGCAGTGGGAATCCCGTAAGAAGGAGCGTAGCCGTTGGCCTGATAGCTGTTTAGTTGGTTAAGCACCGCGTCATTTACAGCTGGGTGGGTTTTGAAATTACCAAACACGGTAGGGTCACCAATGGACAAACTAATGGGCGCTTGGGGTTTACCACGCACGGAAAAACTGTGGCTCTTCTGAGACTCTTCCCATTCGATACGAGCCCGTTGCATTTTCTCAACCACCGCACGGATAGGGTTGACCGTGTTACGAGCCGTTTGGGAACTCGGAATGGTGGACCATTGCGAGCGTCGCTTGGTATTCACTGGGGTCTCCGTAATCGTCATACTTTAAGGTGCTTGAAACTTAAGGGGGCAATATCAAATATAGTGCACTTGACTAACAAATTAAAATAATAAAAGAGGTAGAGTAGTAGTAAATATAGCGTCCTTAGAACGGCAAACCAATAACGAGGGGGAAAAACGGCGACACAGCGTATGCCTAGAACAAGTGTATTGACGTTAAAAATCCTGCAATATACTGTTCTCCTGAAATCGACGATTTTTCACTACAATGTTGCTGTGTGGGGTTAAAAATGGAAGGAAAAGAAGGGACCTGTGTAAATACGTCGTCAAAGTTATAATCTGCGCAAAGTCAAAGGGATGAAGGAAAAGCAAGCAAAATCACACTTTAGCATGTGGCCAGGGATAAGCATTAGAGAGGAGGGCTTTTATATTTGAATATGAAATAAGTACATCACTGTGGTGTACACACGTCCATTTGCTGAACCGCAGAAAAAGCAGACATTGTATTGGATAAGGATTCCTTGGTTACTCATTACTGATTGGGCTACAGTAACTGACAAAATCGTTATGGATCAAACGTCACGACTTGATTAGACGCCGCGATTTACCCTCGCAGGGCCAGTGAAAACAGTCACTACATTTTTTCTCAAGCAAGCCACGAACAACACACCGTGGCCAATCCATTCGAGGCTGCAGAACCCCTCACCGCGGGCCCCTGCGTGAATGTTTATCCGTGGGGTGGAGTTTCCCTTCTTTCCCGACTAGTCGCTGTGATAGACGGCTGACAGACAAAGTATTTAAAGGTATTAAAACAATACATCCTGGTATTATAAGGGAACAGTTCCCTGTCAAGTACAAAGTGATTCTTGATGGATAAAATCATTCGTTCCGATGTACCTCTGCAAAGTTTTGCCTAGACATTCTTGAGCCAGCTTGGATAGAAATCCAAACGCTGATGTAAAAGCAGTCACATTGGCGGATAATCTTCGTCATTCTGATGTTGCTGGTTGGGAAACCCTCCACAATTGGTTAAGCTAAGTTTAGCAATGCCTAGTTAGTTTATCTTCCAGCAGACACAAGGTGAAAATCATCGCATCAAAGAACGATTGTCCCAAACAAGTAAATATACGGTCATGGAGACATGACAACGATACGTGGTCCACAGACCGTCAATCTCCGCTACTCTACAAGTACCAGAGAAAGGTATAAACGTGAGAAATCTGCTGGGATTTTACTCACGCTGATAACTACATTCCTAATAACCAACGCTGGTTTAACGACATTGTCGCGGATCAAACCGGCTCGTTGACTGTTTCGTTTTGTGCGATTATGGCATGATTGTAGTAAACAGACAGGTTGTTTCATATTCGTTTCACATATAGTCGAATATTCGGATAGAAAAATGTGCTAATGTTTTCCAAAGAGTACCCCACTTTGGGGTCTGTAAAAAGGTAGTTTACAACGTTGGTAGTCTAACAGTTGCACCAGAACAACAAAACAAATACGTAGTAATCTCGGTGACCAATGTTTCTCCAAGAGTTGGGCTAAAGTATCGGCGGATTTACTATAACTCGGTGGGGGGGGGTTTCTCCCGTGTACGTCAGGATGAAATTGCGCTTTGATTATATCAATATTTCGTAACGTTGATCCCAATGGCCAAAAGTCGTATCCAGATCTCACAAACGAGTAAACACCATTCCTATTCATTGAATCAGCAGCCATTCCACTTTGGTAGTTGTAAATTTGACATCTATATCCATAAGCTTGTCACTAGTATTCCGTATATCTAACCTGTAAATTTACAAATAGGAATATACCGTCGTAATGGAAACGGGAAGCACGCACTTTGTCGTGGATTATAGCTCTGTCATTGGGATCCAAAGGGTATCTATACGAAAATTACCCATCCGTGAGTATATCACGTGATATTTATTCCGACTCAGACCAACGAAACTTTGGAAGGCGCGATGATGGCTACCAGCAGTTTGCATTTTCTAAAGTGACTAGTAACACACCAACCCATGCGTATGGTGTTCATTGTTACCTGCGCTTATTTTGAACCGTCAGCTACTCTGGTGAATTTCGTACATTTTTTATTTCCCCTCAAACGTGGCCTATATACCCATCGTCCCTTGTCGGCTCACTCATGTCTTGCATACTAGCCTAACGGATCGACACTAGCGTCAATTACTTACCATGAGGACCGGTCCCTGGGCACAACTACTGGCATTGCTGCTAGTGGAAGGGCTAGGTCTATATTTCTTTATCCAAGGATTTTTTCCGTATAAGCGCGTTATCCCGGGGTTCGCCACTCCTGACGACACGCAGGGTTCCTACGACCACTATGCCACTGGGCCACTGGTTAATGCATCGTCGTCGGTGCCTACGCCTTATGACCGACTGGTGGTGATGGTAGTAGACGCCCTACGGTACGACTTTGCGTTTTCCGCACAAGCCTCAGCCATGGCATTTACCCAGCAGTTGATAACTTCCCGACGTGCCTTGGCTTATATAGCCCGAGCTACTCCGCCCACCGTAACCATGCCCTGCCTCAAGGCCATTACTACGGGCTCTACACCGAATTTCTTGGACGCTGTACTTAACATTGCCGAGAATGATCCTACCGCGAGTTTAGCGACTCAAGACAATTGGTTGTGGCAATTCCAACACCGCCGGGGGAAGCGCATGGTATTGTACGGGGATGACACCTGGTTACGGCTATTTCCTGATACGTTTACGCGGCATGACGGTACCAGCTCATTTTACGTAAGCGATACCGTCGAAGTGGATAATAATGTTACCCGTCATTTGGCGGAAGAAATGAAAAGTACTGATTGGGACGTAATGATTCTTCATTATTTGGGGCTGGACCATGTAGGGCATTTGGATGGCCCACGCAGTCCATTGATGGCTCCTAAACAACGTGAAATGGACCAGGTGGTAGAATACCTCTATACAGAGCTGTTACGTAGCGACCGGGAACGTATGGCCAAGGACCCCCACGCAGGACCTACGTTATTCGTTTTGCTGGGGGATCATGGTATGAACGATGGAGGGAACCACGGTGGCAATAGCGTGGGTGAAACTTCTCCGGCCTTGGTATTTATGAGTTCAGCCTTTGACGGCGGAATTCCCAAACCTGAAGGAACCCAGCCAGATGATCTGACCGTGTACGACGGTATACCATTAATTCCTATCCAGGGTATCATCCACCAAGTGGATCTCGTGCCCACCTTGAGTCTACTCTTCAATACCCCCATTCCTAAAAACAGTGTGGGAACAGTATTACCAGATTTGATAGCTGCTTGGCCACTATCGCAACAGGTTCAGGCTCTGCGGGCGAACGCTCACCAGATACTCGACATTGTCAAGTTTAACTACCCCCAATTCATGGCCTATGAAGAGGAATGGCTCAGTAGGGACGTTCCTTGTGACTCCCTGGAATCGTCGAGCACCGATCCAGTGTCCTTGGAACGCATTCAATGCTATTATACACGAGCCACTTTTTACAGCACTTTAGACGAGTCGGCTGGCCTGTCCCGAGCGTTGGACTATTACAAGTGGCTCATTCAGTACACCAGTGCTAGTCTCTCACGCTCCTTTAGTAGCTACAATGTCCCAAAAATGATGTGGGGACTATTGGGGCTGGGGGTGGCCCTACTGGGACTGTGGGTCTCTCTTGGACGGACCACGCAAGTTTCCCAAGCACATTTGCGCAATACCGCGGGTTCATCCCGCGAAAGTGAATCCACCCAATTCGTACCCTCTATTGCTACCGACCCTGTGGGTTTACCAGAGGCGAGGGGCTACTCGGGGTGGTTTCCATCTTGGTTGGGGACCACGATGCTAGTCACGTATGTGATAGCCATGTTTGGTACCAGTTTCGTGGAGGATGAGCAATACTACTGGTATTGGTGGCTTTCTACCTTACTTTTCGTCCAACTCTTCTTGGATCTTCAGGGATGTCTGGCATACCATCCAGCACATTGGAAACGGATGGGTTATTCTCTGCCCCAGCTGGTACTCTGGCGACTCGCACAGCAGTGGAACCCCGCGGGTATGCAACTAAGCGTCATGCTGGATGTGCGCAGCTACCTACAACATCAATCTTATGGATTAGAATGGTTCATTTGCGTTTTCACTTTGGTATTGATCTGTGTTGGACAAACAGCCGTCTTTTGGGGTAAAAAAGGGAGAGCTAGCCTGGCCGCAGGAGCAGTCCCATTCGGGCAGGCCACAGTAACCGTGATGACCACCAGTTATATGGCCTTGCTTACCGTGCTGCACAAATGGTGGGTACAAACTGCTATCACGGATACTCCGCTGCCATACGGAGTGGCCTGGCTTTATCACTACGTGGCCCCATTCGATCCGGTCCACAGTATGCCTCGTTTAGTATATTGCCTCTACGTTGCCTTATTCTTAGCCTATGGTGGATACATTGGTATGGGTGCAAGAAAACAGAACCGAACAGTCACACCGTTGCTGTCCCGACTTGCTTTAGCGTTAAAAGTGTGGCTCCATACCACCACCGTGGTACTGGTTCTGCTCAATCGATTATTGAATGCGGGCCTGTTTGCCGTCTTTTATATCATATACGTGGTCCAAAAGTGTGACCAATCAAGACGAGCACTGTCACGGTCGGAACATCCTAGCGCCACTGACCAGAAACCGCCTGTCTCGGTAGCGACTTCCTACCAACGGATACCCTCCTGGGTACTCCATATACTGGCCACCGTGGTATCGTTTTACTGCTTTGGTTATTCCAATACGCTATCGACGATCGATTTAGGCAACGGTTATACTGGGGTTACATCGTACAATGTGGTGTTGGTAGGTATCTTGACCTTTGTTAGTAACTGGTCGGGACCCATCTTTTGGGGGCTAGCCTTTACCGTTTTATTACTACAACGTGTCATCCCTCATACACCTTGTAACGATACCTTCCAGAAAAACACTGATGGCATTTCGGACCCAGCGGTCGCCGCCAATGCCGTTCGACGCCAACTATGGAATACGATATGGCGATGGGTATTCCTACAAGCGTTTGCCTTGTTTGTAGTTTCTCTAGTGGTGGTGATCCAACGTCGACATTTGTTTATATGGTCAGTATTTTCTCCAAAATACCTGTACCAAGTGGCTTGGTCGGGCTTTAGTTTGCTATTGTCTGTAGGTGGCTGGGGTATCCTTTGTCTTGGTTTAACCGTGCTTTTTCCTACAAGTTCGGAATTGGCACCGGTAGGATAACATCACACTATTTCGCCATCATTACCATAATGGCCAAGTGCCACATCGTTCTTGCCCTGGAGGACATTAAAAGACCCATGATTGCACATATGGTTCATTTTTTTAACGACTATAATAGTAAATCTACCAACATTAGATAGGTGTCTTACACATTTTGACGAGAGGGAGGGTAAATTGGAATCAGTGCACCTTTGCTTCGAATCACTATCGAATATGAAAAATATTCGGTCATATATTACAAATGTACCTTACATCTTTATTACGTGTGCTTATTCCTTGTCGGAGTATTGCCTGGCAATAAACCGCTGAAAACATAACCATCAACCACCGAGTCTCTGTACTCGGGTGTATAAAATCTTAACCAGTGCTTTTGAAAGGAGAAGCACGTCACATTAACCGCATGGTCTATGACTGTAAAATAGAGAAACATGAGCATACGAACACTCTCAGTTCGAATAACTAGAATGGCCTACTCCAATCCCAAAGACTTTAGGAAGGGGTCCAACTTGGGCTCACGACCGAGGAAGGCCTTGAGATGGACCATGGCGTCACGACTACCACCAGGTTTAAGAATTTCGAAGCGGTAATCTTTACCCGTTTGTGGGTTCATCACACCTTCTTTTTTGAAGCGCGAAAAGAACATGTCAGCCGAAAATACTTGCGACCACATGTAACCATAGTACCCAGCGTCATAGCCACCCATGATATGGCCAAAACCAGCGGCGGGCCAGGTAGTCTCTCCTTCCTCTGCATCGTGAATCAGGGTAATATCACTGCGCATTTTCCGCCATTCCTGGATCACGTCTACTTTACCCTCGGGCTGGGAGTGTACTTTGAGGTCAAAGATACCGAAAAAGAGTTGACGCAGGTTAAACAACCCAGCGCAGGCGTTCTTGGATTTGATCAGTCGGTTTAGCAACTCGTCGGGGATACGTTCACCCGTTTTGTAGTGGGAAGAGAAGTCCCGCAACACATCGCGTTCCCAGCACCAGTTTTCCAACATCTGGGAGGGTGCCTCCACGAAATCGTTTTCAGTATTCGTGCCGTGGAAGTAAGCCCAGCGGGTTTGGCTGCAGATGCCGTGCATGACATGTCCGAGTTCGTGGAAATAGGTGACCACTTCGTCGTGCTTGAGCAAAGCCGGGGCATTGGGGGTAGGCTTGGAAAAATTAGCCACCATGGCGGCTACCGGAGTGCTATACGTACCATCTGACAACTGGGAACCAGGACGGATGGGGAAACAAGCCGCGTGGTTGTACTTACCCTTACGCGGATACAGATCCAGGTAAAAGTGGCCGACAAAGTCGTTGGTCTTGCTATCCCACACTTCGAATAAACGCACATCCTCATG
>JANBPY010000315.1:0-11961 GCA_027577015.1 Dispira parvispora
AAATTCACCAAAGCCAACCATACGGCTGCCGTCAAAGCCCTCGCCTGGTGCCCATGGCAAACCAACCTCTTGGCTACCGGTGGAGGGGCGCACGATCGCCGGATTCATTTTTGGAATGCCACCACCGCTGCTCGTCTCAATTCAGTGGATACTGGCTCACAGGTTACTTCCATTCGTTGGTCTCTGGAATACAAGGAACTGATGACATCCCATGGTTTTCCGGATAACCTATTGACACTTTGGAGCTATCCCTCTCTAAGCAAAATTGTGGATATTCCCGCGCACGATACACGTGTGCTGCATACTGCCCAAAGTCCCGATGGTCAAACCGTAGCCACTGTGGCCAGCGATGAAAACCTCAAATTTTGGCGTCTCTTTGAGGCCAAGCCAAAAGCTGCCAAAACCCCCAAAGCCGAAAACCAGAACATTCACCCTAATTCCCTCGAATCGCGTGCAATGCGATTTCGCTAATCGATCGGAAGGGTGCAGGTGATTTCAACATTTTTCATTCATTTCCACCTCGAGCTGATCTTATTTGCTAATCTCAGCTTAAATATCCCCCTGGTTCTGATACTTTTTCCTGAAGCCGTACAATCGTTTTAATTTCAGAAACGAGAGGTATTTGGTCACAGGCACTTCAAGACTATAATCTTTGTTTCTACGTGACTACGTTGTTAAACAAAATCCACCTTGTGTGTCTGAATAATTGAGTAAAAACCAAAGAACCATCATTTGTGGAAGTCCTTTTTGATTATAATATCTAGGAAATGTAGCCCTACTTCGCAATGGACTGTATAGCATTTATTTCCATCTCACTCACTGTATCAGAGAATGAATGGGAAGCATGTTTTATTGTACTTGACGCCGATATAAAGTGCATCCCCACTCAGCGGATAGCATCAAAACGTTGTAGTTGAAATGCATAGAATTTATGCTGTGGCACAAACTAATAATTGCGAGATTGCAACAAGGGATGACTATTGTCTCGTGATCTATTTGATACGCAAGCGTAGTAGAAATAACTTCATGATTCCACACGTGGGAAAAGTGGTTTTCAACGTTTATAAAAATATCACTGTATTAATCTTTCTATTCTACC
Source organism: Dispira parvispora (assembly GCA_027577015.1). NCBI lineage: Eukaryota > Fungi > Kickxellomycota > Dimargaritomycetes > Dimargaritales > Dimargaritaceae > Dispira > Dispira parvispora. The sequence continues at coordinate 1,100 of JANBPY010000315.1, forward strand.
ACCAAGTCAGTATAACACTTCACGTAGAGTAATGAATGTATATATCAGTAAAGAAAAGAGCGATCTCCACCCCTTACGAAAGTCAGATTTACCCAAGGGAAGCCCAAAAAAAATGCACGGTGGTCGATGGAGCCATGGAATCTATATTTTTGTATTGTACTGCGTTGTAGTGGTTCGCGCAGTTCAAAGTTTACCATTCTAGTGGACCGATGTGCCGTTGTGTTGTTCGAGTTATTTTGCATTTAATCCCTAACGTTTGTCGTTTACCGGGTATAGTTCACTTGTCATTGACCAATGCACACGATTAGCACCAGTTCAAAAGCCATTTGCTCAAGTGACTCCATCCAGCATCGTCAACTCCTCACAATTTTCAACAGCGCAGCTGCACCACAACTATGATGTCATAGTCTGTGAGACCTTGGTGCTCATCAGGCGGCACAGTCTCGGGGTGGTGCTTTAGTTTCACATGTGCAACAGGATAAAAAATTATAATGAAATCATAAACAATTGGCTTATGATTTCATTATTTACAAAGGAATGGATCTCGAATAATACCCCCAGCCTGAGCGTAATCCAATGGTCGCAATAGATTCAATCAATACCTTTGCACAGAGAATCTTTTCTAAGCGCTTTGATGGTATCCTTTTGTATAATAGAATGTGGGAAATATAAGGTTGAGCAGGTGAATTAAACAGGGCGTATTATAAGGGACCATATCAATCGTCAAAGTTAAGAATAGTAACTCTATAGTATTTTCATGTTTACCACTTCATTCGTCAAATGAACAGAAAAGAGGAACATTCCCAATGAATTATCTTTCAAGAAGTAAAATTAAATAACTATCAGAATTTTTTACAAAGAGCATGGTTCCGTCAGTGGTTGACTCTAAGAAGTATTCTCGCTATTCTCACGAGTAAAGCAACCTACAATTACACCTCGCCAATCCTTTGACAATAAACATCACACCCCACTAATTATTGTGAGCACACTAATGCACATAGTCACTATGTTGCCTACTCTTGGCAGTAACAGTCAGTGGTTAGACCCCATCTAGTAGGTGTACCCTGTTGTTTTCTAAGCTGTCCTCTGCTGAATAAGATTTGAACGACGTTATTATTTATGCAGGCGTGGAGTACAACTCAGCCTAATTATGGCGAGCCCTCTGCCCTCTACCACCCTCATTTTGTGGAAGGCAAAGAAATCTGGTGAAACGTAGGGCCAGGCCACGCCAGCGAGCAGTACGTATACTTGTGTCATGGTCCCTTATAATTTATTTATTATTCTCACCATTACTATAATAACCATTGTTATCTCTATACCTGATACCCAAGCACCATAAGAGTGGGAGCCTAGTTGCGTTTGGAAGACAAGTTCAGCCTCTCTGTATCACCCACCACTTGACCAGGTGGCGATTAAAGTGTGACCACTTTTTCATCATCACTCGTCGACACCGTTAGAGTTATTAAAACAATAAAAAAGTAAAGGTGGGTGAAATGAATATTCAATGGAGGATAACGCACACATATGTGACAGCTAGACGTTTTTTTTCCTTGCAATTAGCGACTGCGTTAGTCGGGGTCATATGACGGAACAAAGAGGCAGCCAGCATTGTGTTGAAATTTTTCAAGCGATGGACCATTGTCGTGATTTAACAGCTAAAGTTAGCGATGAGACCAAGCTTTAAATTTACAAGCCACCCCCTGTCTCGCTTTGCTCGGCTGATGTCCCTACGCTTTGCTTCGGGTCATCACCGGTTGGTTGCTTGTTAAATTTATGTACCAAAAATGATCAAGGCGGTGATGACATCTCTTGAGATCTACTATCAGACGTTCCTCGGTGCATATACCCACCTGGTCCCTGCTTCCTTATTTTGGTATATCGTCCCACTGAGTAAAATTCCTAACGTGCAACGATAACAAAAGACTTTTCGTGAAAGCCAAATAAACTAGTGTGTCCCTTTTTATTACTTTAACTTTGTCGATGCATCATGCGCTTGAGGTTGTTTATGGTCGAACAAAGACATGCATAAGCAAATTCGAATCTTTTATTTCCCCTTTCCACAGCTGTTAAACCACGACGTGGGAGTTGCTGTCATTCCATGTTTACCAATCGTGCCAAACAGAGATTGACACTGTGTGGACATCGAAAATATGCACTAGGCCACGACAGCACGAGTTACCTTTGTTGTGGCCTACGAGTGTCATTGACAACACATTTCGATGGTCGGACTGTGGGTCACTACCACTTTCCTCACTAGCAGCAAAGCATTGGCCAAAGTAGACGCAGATTTGTCAATCAATCATAACATACATTGGTAGGGTTGAAAGAGCCTTATCTCTTGCAACTACTCACGAAGGAAGTAGCTATGCCGTAACTACACCTTGGCTGTTCTCATGATTGTGGCTGTGATGTCACCTTGGATGAATAGCATTTTAGGGTAGCTTAACCCTCCCATATTAACCCCAAACCAAACATGACTTTACCAGGGTGTGATAGTAACCACAGCATTGGGATAACACTGCGTTACCTCGTCGCTAATTTCATAAACCAGAGTTGTTAAACCACGACATGAGCCGCACACTACTCTTTCTTTGGTTTTTCCCTTCTCCAAATGGAAGAAACAATGGGCAGTCGCGAACCCATCACCAGAGTCCCACAAGGTGTAACCGTAGCAAAAAGGAGGGAGGAACAGCAAGTGTGAAGGTCCTTTTCCTGTACTTGTTCTCTCCCCTTTATTTTCTCGACTTTGGGCATGAGCGTTGTGGTGCTTATTATTCCCACTCAGTCACTTGCCAGCTTTGCCCTTGCCCACAATGATGTCATTTTGTTAAACCTGCACTTGGCACCTCAGCGGTATTACTTTTGGCAGCTGATGATTTCAACCAGTGATGATGACACTAGGCAGACTCAAAAACACCCTCCTTCAGTGGACATTGGTTAGTTGTTGGCCATTTCATGCTGTGTGTAGAATTGCATCCATCAGTCCCGTCAAGCCGCACTGTAGCGAATTGCTTTGTCTACTGGATACTCTTTGTAAAAAAATAGAATCTATGATTCTGACTTTTCTGGGTATGTCCGACGAAATGGCAATAGGGAGGTTGGACCTTGCGTCATTTTCCCTTATCGAGTGCTAGACTAAGTAAGCCCGGGATGAGAGCACTCCATACCCTCGATGACATCAGCACATGGTGTCCTTCATTTTAATTTTTTTAAAAAAATATATTTGTCTGCCTCCTTCCTAGTCTACCATGAAAGGGTGCAAAGTGCGGTAAACGTTGGACAAAGGAATCCCGAATTAAAAAAATGTAAAAAAGGAAGCAGACACCAGTGAAAGGCCCCCGGTTCGCATTCCCAAAACAATATAAAAGGGCACCAGGGTATCTTCACTTTACTTGCAAGCAACTTTTGAACATGTTATCTTCACGTCTTCTTGTCACTCACACACTTTCACTACTATTTAATTGGAGAATATTAACCTTATCCACGCTGGCTTGCTTATAAAGTGACCGCTTCGCTCTCACCCTTTTACTATTAAGTTGGCTATTGTCCCAGTTCCATATATACTGCTCGCAATTTTATACTCCCACTTTTGGCTAAAACCCTTTTCTAGCCCAAACCTTACTTAGTCGTGCTTATATTTCATTCACCGTCACCGTGGTAATTTTTTTAGCCAAGGTTCCTGCCAATATGCCGTTCGCTAGCAGCCCCCGTGGGGACGGCCTGTATGCCACAACCACTCCTAAAATATCTACTGTTTATTCGAACCACCGTCGTCAGCGGTCCAACACCCGTGATAGTGACCTCAACTTTGATATCCACCGGACAGCATACCCTTCAGGACCCGGTATGTACCCAGATCATTCGGGTGCGGATAAGCGGTATTCCCTCGGCAATAGTCCGGAACATGCCTACCCTTCCCCTATCAATACGGCCAATAATTCACCCTATGGTTCGAGTCCCGCCCGGGTCAATCCTATTCCGATGCCCAAAGGAAAATCCAACCGCACTAAAGTGACCTTTGCTGCTGAAGAAACCATACACAACTACGATTCCATGGGGAATTCATTGCCTACCACCATGTACCATTCTCAGTCCCCAGTTCACCGTCATAACAGCCACCACCCCCCTCTCCCTCTCCCTCACCACCAACGTAATTCGTCGGGTCCTATGGTTGGATTTCCTAATGTACCGCTACCTTCCAATACTGGTATTAGTCACGGCAACGGATTGCAGCGAGCGGCTAGTCTTAATGTGCATCGTCACCACCACCACGAGTACAATAAGAATAACCCGGTCAGTTCCTATAGCACAGCATCGGAGCAGGAACACCAACAGCTGCTAAAGTGGTTCCGTTCGGTAGACAAAGACCGCGACGGGCACCTCACTGCCAAGGAGCTCCAGTCGGTGCTGCTGAACGGGGATTGGAGTAAATTCAACATGGAGACCGTGTACCTACTCCTCTCCCTCTTCGACCAGGACGGTTCCGGTACCTTGACCTTTCCTGAGTTTCAAAATATGTGGCGTTATATTAACGAATGGCGGGCGTGTTTTTCTAAATTCGATGTGGAGCAATCGGGCACTATTCGACCTTCCCAGTTCAAACGGGCCCTGAAATCGTTTGGGTACGGCCTCGATGACCATCTGGTGGCTCTGACCATCCAGCGTTTCGACTGTGGTCGTGGCAAGCGAGAAATTTCCATTGATAATTTTATTCAGGCGTGCGTGACCATCAAAGGAACCAAGGACGCCTTTGACTATCTACGACCAGGTCATGAGGGTAAAATTCACATCACTTACCCACAGTTGATTCGACTGGTGATGAATGACCGCTCACTGTACCGTAAGCATCGTTGACTCGCCTGTGCATAGTTTGGATGCTAAGCCTCAAAAAAGAGGAACATAGGTCAATCAAAACAACTCTAAAATAGTGACAGTCAATGTGTGAACATCCCAACTCAAGCCCCTCTGGCTGAGCAACCTATTTTGCTCTATGACGTTAGTTAACGTTCTTCCATTACTATGTATAGGTCTGGTATAGCCCACACGTTCATCATATTTTATCACCCCTAGCCATATTTATACCATCCGTTACGTTATCATTTTGCTGTCATCATTTGAACTTTTTCCTCCATAGCATTTCCTTGGTATCGCTGGGTAATCTTTTCGATGCCCCAAGCTGAACCACCACGTACTGACTGGACGCTGTTCAACTTTATCGAATATCTTGTGAGTAGTCTCTTATCCTCTCTTTTCTTTCTTTCTTTGGAGCATGATCAACTCGTCGCTATCTTAGTCAGCTTGTACAATACAAAAATTGCGAAATTCTCTTTCGTTCGCAGTAGCATCACTAAATTTTTCTTTTCTGTTCGTTAATACCATTCTGTATATAATAAAAAAAGGCAGCATACACTATTTTGAAGCAAAGCTGAGACTCAGAAATCTCGACACATCGTTGTGTTTACTTGGATATAGAGACGTATAAACAGCAAAATAAGTGATACAATGGCTGGGATAATATTGGAATGGTTCATTTGTTAGCTAAGGATTAAAAAACATAGTGAAGAGATCGCACAAGGGAGAACAGCACAGCCACATAAATAGGTACCCATTACAACGACGCAATCGGATTTATCATTGACAGGGTCGACATAGGTCTGTATATCCTCTCAGCCTAGACCCCCATAGCCCTTCCACCTATGACGACTTACAAAAACCCAACTTTGACTAATTATACAAACCAGATGGCCTACTTCGAAAAAAAAAGGAAAATTGGATCGGTAATGAAATATTCAGCAAAATGCGCTTTGATTAAGAAATAAAAACAGATACGTAATTACTACTCAGAATCAACGGACAACACCTGGCCAGCTTCCCACGTCTGCGACGAAGGTAGAGTGACAGACTCGTGGACGGAACCTGACTCTACGCAAATCATTTGCTGATATTCCTGGTCGTCCAAGTCCGCCATGGCTTGGGCTTTTTCCACCCACGGATTCCATACCACTGTGTCTCGGAAATTAATAGTCTTGACGTTCACCACTTGCCCTGGGGCCACCTCGACGGGCACAGTGTCGGGCGTACTATGGTAAATGCGATCGGTTTCGCCCTGGATGGTTACTTGATCGCGTTCTTCAAAGCAAATAAGGTTGTTTTGCACCTTGTCAGTGTAGTTGAGACGGCCCAGCTGGCCGATACGTACCTGGCTGATATCAGGAGTGGTCAGATACGTGTGCAACAATGCGGTAAAACGTATGGGCACCTTGTCCGTGTTGGTAACCGCCAAGTGAGTGCCCAAGGTGGTCGCGGTGAGGGTGACTAAATAAGTCAGTTTGAAATGGTAGGGCCACCCACTGGCCCGAGTGGCATCGCTGTCACGCAGTTCAAAGCTCACCATAATCTCCGAGTCGTCGTCTTTGCTTACCCCCATATACTCCCATGTCGAGTGACGTGCAAAGCCGTGTTGACCAGGCATGAGCGGACCTTTGCCAAACTGCGGGAACACTAACGGGATGCCTCCGCGGATGGGCTTATTCCCTTCCAGGTCCGAAAGACGGCTAAGAAAGAGACGTTCTTGACCGTGCACTTTCCAAGACGTCACCGTGGCCCCAAAGGTCTTGATTTCGCAGGTGGCTCCCGTTGGGTGAGTCAGAATTACCTTGTCCGTAGGCAAATTGAACGACGAAACGGTTTGTACCGGCATTGTGTTGGAAACGGAGTACTCCTAGGCAATACAGAGCGATAGGAATAGGAAGAGGGTTAAAAACGAACTATAGGTTAGGTCAAGGTGACAATCCTATAACTACAGGCAGTACGCATGGGAAACAATAAAGTACAGCGGAGGCAGGTTCCTGTGACAAGCACAACTACAACAGCAGCAGCAGCGGGAGGCGAAATAAGGAAAAGAGTATACCAGCAGGGAAAAAGTCAAGGGCAATTGAACCAGCCACAGCCCAGTGAAAGCGAAAATAAACCCAATATCGTTAAGGGGCAGCCAAGGCAGTTTAAGTAAATACCCGTAAATACGTTGTAATACGGCAATGCTGTCCGCAGTATTTAAAGCCCACCACGCCACCATTAACAGCTAGCGAACACATACCGGAAAAAAGGGGGAAACCGGTGGATCATATAAGCGCTATTAATTCTCAAGTATGGGCATAAAAAGCTGCCAGAGGACACATATGACCAGAGGTTCGTTTCAGGTATATTGTACTGGGTAGAATAGAGTGGTTATAACGGGAGTCGCCTTTTAAAAATAAGCTTTGGGAGAAATAAGAGTGGGTTTATAAATCTATTCCTGAGAAGGAGCATATTTATTAAACCCAATGTCGAATAGTTAAGTTGCGGACTTGCAATTCTTCGATATTCGAATTGCGATACATATATGAAATTTGGAGCCTGGGAAACAATACAACGCTTAACTTTTTAAGAACTGGGGTGGGATGCTATGGGGTGCAGTTCCCCACCAATGAATACTCAACAATTAAACGAAACACAACGCTTTAAAGGGGGTTCAAATCTTTTGTACCTTCTTCCTGAGAGAGACTTACACCAACGCCTACTGAGGTCAAATAGACATACTCATACGCTTAGAGGAAGTTGCGTGTACTTGAATACGTTCATCCGTATTTTCCTGTTTAAGCATTGGTATCTTTGGCCACTACTGGGTGATTCAGGTAAAATGTTAATGCTCTTGTTGCCGTAGTCTAGTCAATGTGATATCTGCTCGAGTGAATTTATATCTCCACTTTTTGAGTGATAATCTGCCAACGCTGAATTATGATATTACCACGTTTTTTTCAAATTTATCCTAAAAGGTTAGTATCACTAAACGATTAGTCGCCCGTACGCAAGCAGTAACATACATTGCAATTTTACCTGTACCCTTTAAACCACTAAGCATGGAAGGTCAACTAAATCTAAATTGGATTTGCTTTAATATGCGGTGTACCTTGGTCCTAGGATATAATATCAAATTACATGCTTCTGGAATTGAGCTGGTGAGCCACAGGTGACTGCGAACATCAATATAAATAGCAAATAGGGATTCCTAACATGTTCCCACAAGAAACAGGTATATTTATTAATTATGGTGTATCCTATAACAAGAAAACACAATCGCATGAAAAACGGGGTAAAAATTGTAATAGATTACAGGAAATCATTAGTTCAACTATTGATAACTTACAGTTTGACTTGTCCAGCAACTAATTGTTCTTTGGATAGCTCCTCAGATTCACAATGATTGGGGTCCTTCCAAAGTTCTAAACCCCTTTTTAGAATTCTACCAGATTCCCACAGCGAATATTTCTAGTGGTCATGGTCAGCGTCATAGGCGTCCATTCTCCCGCTTTACTGTTGTTCGCATCAAGCTGATGTCAACGGACTTTTCGGTTCCTCATGGTTTATCATATGTAAGCACCAAATGCTGTCCATCCCAGTTTAGAATATAAGTTACTCTCAGTTTGTTCTACTCGGTAGCACTCCACGTTAGTTCGTACTCTATATTTCATAGCTCGCTTGTAGTTGTCTGTTTTGTTTGTGAATGCTGTTCGCTATAACTCCCAGTACACTAAGTGCTTCAAATTGAAGAATCCTCAGTCCAAGTTACTAAGAACTGTTTGTTGAGAAATTGATTTCCCATAATTTCTGCACCTTTACACAAAAAACCTCCCATCAGCATCGGTAGATTACTCGCAGGGGAGATGATACTCATGATTTTCACTAGTTATTACGTTAATTCCTCACCAGTATTACATTCCTTGTCAGTGAAATTTTTCACTCGCGAAACCGTATTCATTCATCAAGTATATTTCAGAATAATGGACTCACTCAGCCATCCTCATCATTAGTCCATTTTGCATTTTGCATTTTTTGTGTCATGCTGCTGCCAGAAGTAATGTATCCTATTTTTTAATTTATCCTGCAAGTTTGTATAATAGACAACTCTGATTGATAACAATTGCCAGTATTGCTAAGTGCTCCGCAAACACCTCGGAATCACTCAACAAAACACCTATGAAAGCTCCTTGATTCTGTAGATCTAAGGACTTCTTTCGAAATCTCTATAATTTCGTCGACATTGTCAATCACCCTCTAATCTTTTATTCTTAATACACAAGGACAACCAAAAGTCGCTTGGTTCGATATCAGGAGAGTAGTGTGGCACGTCAAGTAGTTGGAGTCTAAGATCTTTCATACGGGCCTTATTACGGTGAAGCACATGAATGGTACATTATCCTGGTGCTGGATGATACAGGAAGCGTTAGATCCTGGACGCCTTCTCTGCCATTTCCCAACTATTGGTTTAAGAAAATTCTCGATGTAGTAGGAGTTGGTGACCTCAGTGACGTCAGTATTGTACACAGTACAAACAATACTAGTTCTACTGAAGAACATAGTCAACAAAAATTTTCTTGAACTCAAGGTCCCCAATGTCTGAGCAGGGATGGGAATATGTTCTTGCATCCATACCTTTCCGCGAGTGCCAGTCCGAGGGTTATTAGCATAAATCCAAGTTTTGTCACGCCTCACAATATTAAACACGGGGGAGTGGGTTGGGTCCATGAATTACATAAAGAAATAGCAGCAGAAGTTTTCGCAGTGCTCCCTGAACTCTGGTAGCAGGGAGTGAGGAATCAAGCCAATAACCAATGAACAGTATTCCAGGCGATTGTGGAGGACATTCCAGATATATGGTAGACTTTTCCTCCTCCGCAACCATTTCCAAGGCCACAAATATGTCTTGCTATACTACCCGTTCAATGTTGATAATTTTAAGTTCGTAGGTGTCGTAGGCAGAAAGACCTGTGAAGTGCCAATCTTTGAAAGACAAAGGATCATTCCTCAACTTTCAATACCATTAACACACGTGCTAAAGGATGTTCAACCGCTTGTATAAGCAGGCTGTATACTTTGGTGGATTTCCATTGGATTTTGGTCAGGTTTAAAGTGAAGCCAAATGGTGGAGCGGTATTAAGTTTCGGGTGTTAGTTGGTATGGGGTAGCGGGACCATAACAATGTCGGCATGATAAATGATTGTTAAATTAGTTGAACTCTACGAAAACAAATGGCAGAAAGGTGAAAAACAAGTCATGCTTGTTTCGATTTAATGTGGGAAACAACATACAGGAGATCGGCATTAATTTACTCTTTCTTCGAAGTACTTATGCTCCAACAATAAGAATGGCTCTGGGTATCCTGATTCATGAGCATCTTCATTTTGAACTAGTGGATTTTCATGACAAATGTCGAACAACCGAACCGATGTTTATTTATAAAATGAAAATGCCCAAGGAAATGAAAAATGTATGATCACAATGTAAAGGTGGCGGTGGTTGGCGGTTCCAACAGCCGAATGTACTCACTCCGTTGCAAGAGCCTGCGTACTGAAAACAGATCAAGTAAAATGCGATTATCTGGAATGATATTGGATTTGTGGGTCTGGAGGGTGAGAAAGTAGCCTCGGTTCCAATTTTAGGCTTACTTGCTGTTGCCCTTTGGGGTGCTGATGTTGTTGTTGACCTTGGTAATGTTGACGTTGCTGTTGTTGTTGTTGTTGGGAGCGTTGACGCTTTTGTTATTTTGTACTTGGCCATTGTTGTTTTTGTAATTGAAACCATTGCGGCGTTGTTGGCTAAGGAAACGTTTGCATTGGTAGTAGCGACTTCTTGTCTTCGCATCTTGAGCAAAACCATTGTTGCCGTTGTTGCTGTTGGGAGCTTTGCCGTTTTTGTTATTTTGTACGGGACCGTTGTTGTTGTTGTTGGGAGCGTTGATGCTTTTGATATTGAAACCGCTGCGGCGGTGTTTGCGAAGGAAACTTTCGCATTGCTGGTAGCGGCTTCTTTTCTTTGCATCTTGA